>JABSTQ010009801.1:0-282513 GCA_013358835.2 Ixodes persulcatus | reverse complement strand
CCGCGTAAGCACTAAATCTGTAGATCGATCAGTCCGTAACCGCTAAACGATATTGAGAAAAACGGCAACCTCTGCCAGGGATTGACCCCAGTCACCGGCGTGGAAGCCGAGTACGCTGCTGACTGAGATGTGGATTTAGAGCGCAGGAACAGGAGGAGCAGAAGCAGGTGGTGTGAGAAAGCGCGGGAAGCGGAGAAGGGTGGAAATGGCAAAAAAAAAAGGGGAGTAGAAGCAGGTGGTTTAGAAAGTGCGCGTGGAACGGGGACGAGTGGAAAGGGCGGGAGAGCGCGAAGGCTTCCTGCGACCCAGAACATTCAGCGCGAAGGCTTTGTATCCGGTTCGTGCTGAACTGAAGCACGCGTTGCCTTACAGAGAGACAAATGTAAGACGTAATTTGCCACACGCCTTCACAACGCCACCCAAACGCGGGCGCCCGTCTCAATATTAGGGCCCTGACAATCAGGAACGGAAACGACCACTATCGATTGCGTCATTGCGCGAAGCGTTACCGGGCTATGTTGCGTGGACTTTGTAGCGTAAGTCTCGGTACATAAACCGTTCCTCTGTATAACGTCCAAATCAAAAGACCGCGGCTACACCGTCAAGAACAACGACAACAGCGACAACCACGACAGCCACTGCAGTAATCATCACAGTAACAATCCTAAGGCTGAAATACTTCGTGAAAATTAAAAGAATCTCAATAAATATTTACTTCGTTTCAAAACACTTTTAGCCAACCATGGCCCTATTCGCATCTCCAGCTCGTTGCTCGCCCTCTCGCGGCGGAAACCGGAAGCGCTGTAGTGAAGGTCCTCCGGTTCTCCTGCTCAGCGGGACCGGCGGAACTGCTCGCGATTATGGCTCGCAAACAGACATTTCTGAATACAAACACCACTTTTCACAGTCCCATTGTAGTGCTATAGCCGGTATGTGATTGCACCTTACTGTTTCACCGATTTTTCAATCACGACGAAACGTACTGCACTGAACAGACGTGGAAGCGGGTAGGCGTTCCTTCGAACTGAAAAGGTTGAGATTGGCAGAGCTACGGCGCGTACAAATTAAAGAAAAAACAAACTTTTACAGCGAAGCTCTTTATTGCTAGAGTACCGTGGATTTTTCGCGTGCATGACCAAAAACTCCATGCTCGCAGCGCCGCACGCGCCGCACGCGCACGCCTTCCCCGTATAAAAGATTCAAAGTAAATAACCAAAATAAGGCGTTGACGAACGTGCGTTCAAGATGTCATTTGTTTTAGACTTTTGCTTTAGTACAGTTACTACTGCAGACACCGGCACGTGCGGCGTGGAACACCATTCCCTGCATACTCCTTGATGCTTGGGTAATTTAGCAATAGGTCTATTCAATAGATTATTTCTCAATAGGCTCCATTTTCAAGATCAGTAGACTCTCAAGTAGATAATAAAGGTTCCTCAACGATTTCCGCAGTGCGACCTGCATCCGCCATGTCTACGCTCGCACTGCCCTCTCTTTGACGTCGTTCCAAGCATTTGCATGCCTATAGTTTCCTTTCTTTCCCCGGTCCCGGTGTGGCAGTCCCGTCGCGTTTGTTTATTTTCCGCCGGGTGGAGGTCCCGTCGCGCGTTTCTAGTTTCCTCAGACTCCTAGGGGCAGGTTTGTGTCCTGTGCTAAACAGCTTCGCTGGTCATCCACCTTCACAAAGTGAATTGGCTCACAAATTGTGAAAACCATTTTGTAATTAAAAAAATAAAAGAACGCATTCCACTTCTGCTCTTCTTACCATTTGGTCCCGAAGAATTGGTGGCGAATTTGGAAGTTCTGACGATTGTCAAATGTCACGACTCTGATATCCCCATAGCACCCACAATTATGTCACTTTACATGGATTTCTCTAGCTAAAACGCTTAAATAATGTTAGACTATTTTTATTTTATAACCAGGTAATTAAAATACTGCAATCGGCCTCAGTGATGATAATTTGCTAACTATGGTTTGCTATAGATACTCGCGCGTTTGAGATAACAATAAATTATAATATAACTTAAAAAAAAACTTTGCATTAGACTATGTTAATTGTACTATTTTTAATACAAATGTCGGTGCTGTAGGCCTCAATGAACGCCGCAATCACAAAAATACGCTATTTATCCATAAAAGTCTTTACAGGAAGGTCTCATTTTTTAGCATGTCGAAAACTGACATCGTTATCAAGATAGCCATAAATATTAAATGTAAGGTCCACTCCTCTACGTGACGCGTTTCCTGAAGAGAACACACACACTCTTTTGTTCTCTATCTCCGATTCGGTTTCTTGGAGTTTTTGTGGTGAACAGGTTTCTTAATTTATATGTTTCGTTTTGTTTCGAAACAGTTATATGTTTCATAACCCATGGCGATATTTTGTTCGATTGATATTGTTATTCATGTGCTGGGAATAATGCTAACGTAATTACTAATTTAAATCCTCCAAAGCACATTACAGAGCTCGTAGTTACAAGGCAGGATAAATGCATTAATCTACATTGTAATACGTGCTCCAATGCTGCTGTTTTGTTTTTATTTTTTTTAGGAGGGTCGGGAATAATCTGGGTTTTTGCAAATAGCTTTTACTGTCACCTAACCAACATTGTGCCTGCAGGAGATAAAAAAAAATATAAGTAGTATTATTTCATATGACAACTATCTGAATGAGAAAAAGCAGCGAAGAACACACCAAAAGGCACTAATACCAGTGCTTGTTATTTCAGCTAATAGTATAATTTATGTTACGTGTAAGGTGTATAAAAGACCCTTTTTTTTTAAGATACACAAAACTCTCAATAAATAGTTTGAAGTGCCTGGATCGCTCACTTGTATAACAAAATAAATTTTCCGCGAGCAATTTCCTTTGCCCAATAATTACGCCGTAAGAGACATCTTGAGTTAGGACTGAAACCAAAATCAACATCCATACCAAAAAATTTACTCCAATACAGAAGTTATTGGTGAAGGCGAGCGGGTTGAACATGAATACACAAAATTGAAAGAATAAAACACGGAGGACAAGCACAGGACAACCACTTTCTTTCATTTAGCAACGACGTGTGTGGTTGTCCTGTGCTTGTCCTCCGTGTTTTATTCTTTCAATTTTGTGTACAGAAGTTAGTTTCACTTTAATTTCTGAATTAAAGCATGCCTCTTGGCGTAATTACTGCGCTAAACACGTTTTTTTCTTCTTTTGTTAAGGAGATTATCTGTGTGTGTAACACCCCAGCTCCCCTGTATCAGGGCAAATAATATGTGTTGTTCAGTGAAGCCAGCACACAAGGCAGGCTCAGCAACCAGCGCGCATGTCCGACCCTCACAATATTCGCCATTTTCAAAAACGGGTGGCGGCACCTATAAACAGTTGTAGTCGCAAATACGGCTACCGTCTTTAAACGCGTTTTACAGAATGACCAATCATCCAGTATCTTCTTCTTTTTTTATCGTCTGACAGCACTCTGTTTTTGTGCAATTGCATGCGCAGAACGTGTGATCACTTGAAGCAAGACCAACCTTTGACTAGTCCGATTTGGAGCTTCCATCGCCCATTAACCTTCTCGGTGAAAAAAAGTATAGGAGTAGAATGGGACGCTGCTAAACTCAGTTTCAGACTTAAGGGGCCCTGCAATTAAATTTAAGCTTCCACCTTTTTTGCGGTCTCCACGTCTCTTGGGGTTCGGGCAAGCCAGCGTGCACGAAGAGAGTAACTAAATATCAGTGCGTCATATTTTAACCGGACGACGCGGAAGCCTCCTCCACCTATGGGGGCGACCCGCGTTCCACAAAGCGCGCGATTTGTGACGTCTTTTGCCCTGGCCTTACTACTGTTTAGAGCCGCTAAAAGCTTCTTTTAGTCGAAATACAAAAGATAAGTGGCGCGAACCGTTTCAATTATCTATAGAAGGAGTTTTTGTTCAGTATTTTAGATCTGGAAAAAACAAAAAACAAATGCAGTTTAGAAAGTACGGAAACAAAAAATGACCCGTCGGCACACCCGCCACCAAGCGGTGGAAAAGGCGGCGCATACTAGAAAAGTGCAGTGGGATAACGCACCAACGAGCGGCGAGCGTAGAAAGGTGCCGGATGTACGCGGCGGCGCTGCGGTCGCATGGACTGGTGGATCTGACCGGTTCCGAGCGCTCCGAAGGCCTTCCGGCTAGCAGCTTTGGCTTGCGGTTTGACCGTTTCGCGGTACGGCAGCGCGAAGTGGCTTCCGTTCTGAACTGATCTTTTCCCTGTGTTTGCTGTCGTTTCTCGCCAATGAGGTGTCATGCCGAATTAGTGTTTAATCGCGCAGCAAATGCAATGCGAGCCGCCCTGGCTGCCCGCTTCATACAGCCTATCCAGAACATGCTTTAGTGGCGCCCTCTCGAGCCGTCTACACGGAGTGCGGCAGCCGTGAGCGCTCGCTGAGCTCACTACCCCTCGTCCAGTTGACGGCCACCCAAGCCAGGACCAAGGACGTCATGAAAGAGGTTATTTTTTTGCTTGTTTTTGTAATTTTAATTTGCCTATAACTTTTAATATAAAGCGAAATTCGAGAAAAGAAACGTTTCATTAAGTTACCACGTTCAGTGCGCTCTGGTTCAGTGCAAATTAAAAACCAGTAAAAGAATCGTTGCAGGGCCCTGTAAGTCAGACCGCGGCCAACTCAACCACTGGATGGAGCCAACGACGCCGCGCCAAAAATGAATCTTCACGAAACTCGTTTTTTGTTAGTACGTTCGATATACACAACTAAACCAACAACGCACAAAAAAAAAGAGCAGGGTTACGTCGCAGTCTTTATGCGTGCTTGGTTTAGCTGGTGGTAGAAGACGCACGAAGACAAGGAGCGCCTTGACGATACATCGTAGGCGTTGCGTGATTAGCTCCATCGAGTCGTTGCGTTGACTTAGATTGCAGTTAATGCCAAACGATGTATTTCCGCATGTATATTAAGTTCCTGTAGGTTTGAATGAATAGGAATTTTCAGTAAACCGTACGATAAAAGCTTCGCTTCGCTAGCGGTATAGCTCGTGCCGTCACTTTGAAGCGTGGAATGAGCACGCGCCCGCCGCGCCCGCTCTCTGCAGTGCACGTTCTACTAAAACCCTAATACCGTTCGGTAAATGCCACGCAGCGGGGGGAGCTTACGCACAGCCTTCTGGAGGCAATCACGCGATCATCTCCAGAGAGACAAGCGAGTTCGATGCACGTAGAAGGACTGTCTTCCGTGGCTATTTTTCTGAGAAGCGCTGTGCGCGCGTTCGGGCTGCATCGCCGTCTCGACGGGTTGGCCCTGTTTTTCTCCTTACAGAGCGTGTCACGTGACCTCAACTTTTTCCTGTCCCATCGTTACACAAATTCAGCAAGTCTCTTCGCGCGAAAGGCGGAAAGAAAAAAAGTAGGCCTCTTTCACTTGCCACAGGGTTGCCTCTATGAAGGCGTATTGCCGATCGCTAGGTAAAAATTCCCATGTAACGCCATCATAGTAGCACCAAAGTCGCATTGATTACCTTGCAAATAGCCAACATGTCTTCCAGCGTTACCTTCAAGATTTTAAGTTTGCGCATGCGTAAACTTCTTCTCTAGAAAAGCTCTATTGATGGAGCGCCTTCTCCCGCAGGAACGTCGAACACCTCTCCTTCTAGGCCACCACTCGTATGAGAGTTGCTCTCAAAGTGAGGCCACATATTTTTTATCTGTGTATTTAAATAAGTTTAAATTTCCGCCTAATATTACAGCACGCACTTTTCATACTACGACACTATTTTTACATAATTCTACTCAGTTTAACGGCTTTATGGCGAAATCATCAAGTCACGTGAAACAAATTCGAGATTGTGCGAAAGATAACTTCGTCAAAATTAACAATGACCTAACCACTTTTATTGGTATATTTCTGGAATGATTCTCAGACCGTTCAGTGAAGGAAAATTGGCAAATGTTTAAGATTAAAGAAGAATCCCTTACAAACCTGCATATTCTCCTTAACACTGTACTCGAAAATTCCCAGTCTCCGTGGTTTAACAGAGCCCCCAAACGTCTCTCAAATAAAAAGAAGCTTTGATTTCGAACAGGCAAATTTACCGCATGTCTACGGCGGGGTTGGAAATACCGCAGTGCAGGTGATATATATAAAGAAGCAAACAATAAGGACAAGTTGGAGTTATTTACGCGCACCCTACCTGACATGTTAATCAAGAGACCTAAAATGTTTTGAAATATCATGAACAAAAAAAAAACAGATTTTTCGTTTAGTCTAAAAAACGAAAGTGGTGACGCTATGCCCATTGAAGAGTGTGCGAATGTATTGAACCTAGTTTTTGTTGATTAATTTTCTTATGACAGTAGCACGGAGTGTACTCCTTTAGATATTTCAGATTATTTGCGATGGGCCCCATATTGCCTGACTGTGCTGGTGTGGATCATCTCAGTGAAACATTAAGATTGTTGTCTTCAGCGGGAGTGGAGGCTGTTAATTCGAATTTTTTTTGAATAAATACTAAGCATTACTGTTCTATTATTTGAACTAAACTTTTTGATCAATACATTAGAGATCGTGTTCTCCCTTTAGATTGGAAGGTGGGGAAGGTGGTTACCATTTGCAAGACTACTGAGAAACATTCCCCTCTAAATTATCGTCCAATCTGTATAACCTAGTGTTCATTGCAAACTCCTTGAGCATATCATGCTTTCCCACCTTGTGAATTTCCTAGAATTTAACAACTTCCTCTGTTCATCCCAACATGAATTTCAAGAAAAAACATTTTCATGCGAGACACAGCTTATACCATTCACACATGACCTTCACTGCACACTGGACCGAGAATCCTAGATATACTGCATTTTTCTAGATTTCTCCAAAGCGTTCGACAAAGTATCTCATAAACTACTTCTTCTGAAACCGTCCTAGCTTAACATAGATGCTAATGTTCTTGCATGGATTCAATCTTTTCTATCATTGCGCTCACAATTTGTTAGAGTAAATAATAGCAGCTCTTCCTTTCCGTGAGATACTTGATCATGATAACAGCATCCTTCAGTCTGACATTAATTCTATCTACCAGTGGTGTGACGAATGGTCTATGACTCTTAATACTAACAAATGTAAGTCCACGCGTGTGTCTCTCCAATTGCATGAAACTCGCAAATACTTTCTTCATCAAGCTCAGCTTGACACGGTATATTCTTAAAAATATTTCGGGGAACATATAACTTCTAACCTCTCATGGAAAACAAATGTTCAGTATATCACCTCTAATTCTAGCCGTATGTTGGGCTACCTCAGGCGTAACGTTTCGTTAGCACCTGTTTCCCTCAAGCTCATGTTTTTTTATAAAATTCTAGTTTGACCGAAGTTATAATATGCCGCCTCCTTCTGGGATTCTTGACAAGCCACTTTCATCACCGCGTTGGAGGCCATTCAAAATAGATACGCTCGTTTTATTCTTTCTAATTATCATTATACATCTAGCGTCACTTCTTATGAAATCATCTTTGTCACTCCCGCCCCTCTTCCTGCGACGTAAGCTTTCACGCCACTCTTTATGTCACAAAATTAATTTTTATGACTCTGTGCTTCGCGACAAATTAATCGCCGGCCCCTTTTATATTTTGCTCGTCAAGATCATCTACACAAAGTTGAGGTACCTATCGCTATCACATCTATATTCCAATCTTCTTTCCTTCCTCGCGCATCCCTTGACTGGAACCACCATCCCGGACCAATTGCATCCATCACTGACACTCTGCTTTTTAGGTCTGCTATAACCAATCATTATTTTAGTGTGAATAACTACACATTGCATTGTTTTGATCCCAATTTTGCTCTTCCCCTCTGTAATGCCTTCGGGCCCCGAGGGTAAAGCAAATAAAAGAAATAGTGTGGCATAAGGATATACATTCCTTCTCGGTGCCAGCTCGTTTTCCGATCACGTAGTCATGTTCTCCCTCCTTGAATTATGCTATTGTTGATTTTGAAACCTTGCTCAGGGAAGTGCATATTTTAGTGGCCCAAAGGGATGAAAATCTGACGTTGTCAAATCAAGACTGTATCGAGGACGGGGCAGTAGAGTACAACGAATGTTTGCAATCGCCGCTTCGATTAAGATAGTTGTGCGAGGGAGAGCATTGTTGCCCTTGCTACGAGATGTCTCTTGAATTTATTTTACGCTGCGCATGACGTTAACATTGTCAATTGTTAATGCACTTCCTTTGTTCACTGAAAGCTCGGGGACCATTTGTCGGCTTGTGATGCGTCCATTCGCATGAATAAAGTTATTGGCACACTGCAACATGTGTAGGTATGTGGCGGTGGGAGGACGCTTGGACTGCGGCCGATCGTGCAGCTCCGTCTCTCCACTCTCTGATTCCTGAAGTATTTTCTCCAAGCGTCTAATCGTAACCCTATTGACTGCACGGCTTTCATACACAGCCCACAAAAGTTTTTGCTATGTGTTTTTTTTTCTCCGCCACTAGGAACTGAATTACAGCGCGTTGCTTGTGAGACATGTCGGACACAGACACCTTTTCGTGGACTATTAAAAACGCGATCTTTTTGCAACAACTGTGAAACTACAGATATGTATGTAGGAAGCATAGATGTTTAAACTTTCAATTTTTCTCTAACTCTCTTTAATTTAGGACAAAACAATTTAAGGCATTACTTTTTGGGCAACCTTCGTACATGCATATATGTCTACGCTACCGCAGAACCATTTGTGGCACTTCTGTCAGCTCGGCTGTAGCTTGTTTCGGCTAATCTTTTTTTAATGTCAACTGTATAGAAACTAAAAATAACCGCTCAAGGAAATGGAGGTGAAGATGTATATGCATAGGATAAAAAAAATTGAATTTTTTGTTGGTTGCTTCATTCTTCTTGGTCATATGTCTTAATAAAGCAGTCTATTTGCATAACCAATGTCTCATATAGTGTCAAATTATTTCGCCTACATTCTGGAAATAATAAAATTGTCAAACGCGCAGAAAAGTGTCTCACACTTTAATATAAATTAAATTTCAATTCGTCCACATAATACTCGATAGTGTTTCCCCGTCTAGTTTTCCTCTCAAATTCTGTTAACAGCAGTCTACGAATATTCAAGTAAAAAAGTGAGCTATCTACATTAATTTATAACCACGGCAGTGCAGGAAGTAAACGAATATACCGCACAGAAAGATTGACTTTGACTGTGACTTGTAGCCCTTAGTACCGCTCGTTTTGTGTTTGTAATTTATTGCTCTTGTCGCAGCGTTAGTATTACTTACCATCGAAGAAACTTATTAAAGATACATAATTTTCCAGTTCAGGCGTTATCTATATTACGCTTATTCATGAGCCAGCTGTTACATGGAGACATTTTTTACCATTAATAAATTAGGAATTAATATAATATCATAAGATTAATTGTAAACAAAACTGTTTTCGTTTTAAATTTATTTCACGGGTTAGGCTCATCGTGGGAGAACATTCAATAGTAATCGTGTTTATAAAATTACATTTAACTAGGCCTTTAGTCAGGTCACAAGAAAGTCCATGTATCACATTTTTTTATGAATTGCCATTTTCAGCCTTGAACCCTTAGTGAAAACAAATAACTAATACGTAGTCCCCGGAACAACGGTAATTGTCGTAGAACACCCAAATTATAACTAGCAAGCAAATTATTTTTATAGAACTATTAGTTTGACTCTCGTCTTCAATGTGCTATGATTTTTGTGGAAGTATTTTAATTGCCACAGCGCTTCGATTTTGATATGAATTCAAAACTAGCACTTCAACTTAACCCCTTTTTTTAACGTTCACGTTTACGTTGCTGCCACAAGTTGATTAAAAAAATGTCAAGCCATCAGCGGGCGAATTATGCATATTTAAAGCACCTGTGCAGTGCTGATGAAACGTAAAAGTCACTCCTCCATCTAAAGTAGGTGTCGGCCACCGGCGGCACGCGGTCCTGGTGTGTCCCGCGGGCCAATATCATACGACATCCCGCATGCCACCAGAAGTAACCCCCCCCCCCCCCTCCCCCCCGACCATCCATACACACACGTCACAATTTCCGGGACAGAAAATATGTTTCGTTGCAAACCTGGTAAATCGGACGTATTACTTCTGAACAAGTTCAAAGGATTTGCCAGATAGGGTGCGCTAATCTGCTGATCCCCACCCAAACAGACAATATGACGAGGAATGAATTTGTAGTGAATGGAGTTCGTTAATTTTTCCGCTAAATTAGACTTTTCAAATCTACGCAACCTCGCAGCGCCCTTGATCAAAGTGTTCGCTTCTGCGAACTTACATTTTCAAGTTGAATACTGTGATGTCAAATGTGAGTCTTCCGAATGACGATAAGCACCTTCATAACGTTTTACGACTCCCAGTTGAGATTTCTAATGCGAACGTTCGCACATCTGTGCAAGAAATATTGAAAATATCAAATGTTACTAAGAGGGGGCTCGAGCAATGTTATTTGTGCCGGAAAGATCATAATTAGAGATAATTTTGAGTATGCGAGGTGTCTGAGAGTTTGTTTTGTTTTATCCCCCTTCCCCTTTTTTCTTCGCAAGCTCTTTTTCTCCGTCCAGACTGCTCCATCTCCAATTTGCAGTGATTTGGCCCACCGCAGCAAAAGGTAACCGACCCCTGTTCTAAAGTATTTATCTAACGTTGGTGACTATTTTCGTTTTTCTTCAACGATCTCATTCTTAATGTGTAACACAAGTAATACCAATACGCTTCCCATCACCGTTCTCGGTGAAATAATTTGCTTAATAATCTTGACCACAATAAAGTGATTCTACTTGTCTCACATATTTTTATATTAGGGGTTCGCTCACCATTTATATCATGCGGTATTCCCATGGAAAGCCATTCCTCCTTTGTCCAGTTGGCAAACTCCGGCGGTCTGGCACACCAATGGTCCAGGGTAGGTGCACTAAATGTCGTTGATACTGCGTGATAGGCGGCGGGGAAACCACGGTAGAAGCAGAACAGCATGACTGGCAAGTGCCACCGACCGAGGTGAACAAAGATGTCGTCCGTTGTTGGCATCTGGTAGAGAGATTACAGTCGTTTATTATTAGTCACTCGGTGCCAACTTCAACCTTAGATATCCCTTTCTTCCCAATATGACGAGGCACGAAAGCTGCACGACAGCTTAACTTCGTATTAAAAAGAACGACTCTGGGCATGGTCTAGTACATGCGCTAAGATGTGGCATAAACTAAATAACATTTCCACAAAATGTTCTTTTTGAAAAGTATGTGCCTTATGACGTAGAGAAACTGGTTTATATAGCATATTTAGTAATTAATTTAAAGTTCTAGTAGAACTATTTTCGGATAATACTTCTAAGGTAGTTTGATTAGTGATAATTGTAAATAGTCGGAAATTATGTTTGTAGGCAGCTTAAGTACGATTATGTGTATTACTAGTCATAGAGGCATGCGTGCGCAGGCAATTTTTTTAATCTTGCCCTTTTGTTACGATTGTTTTGTAATTTTTGAGCTTCGGATAATTTGTAGATTGGCTACTTAACACCTTATCGACGTTAATCGATGAGTGAATCTAAATTATAATGAGCATTTCGCGGAATCATGGGGTGCCGTAGACCGAATCGTTACCCTCTACGTTTACCCTTTTATGTCAATATAAAAACTATAGGCGATTCTTCTAAAGTCCCTGATACCTCAAGAAACAAAGTGGCGCGGTGCGTCTCTCTTTTATCGCTTCACAGTCAGCTTCCGGCATTTGGCAATAAGAAGGCCGAACAAATCAATCACGATGCGACACGCGTGAATAAAAGCCACACCTTGTTATTCTTAAGTTTCAGTGACAATAGTGACCAATAATAAAGATACACCATTAAATGAGGGAGACAGCCCTCAAGAGCGCGAGCCGCTCAGTGGTTTGATGGGACTGTTGCGCAAAAAAATAAAGTAAAACAATTTTTTTCACGTCATAATTTATTTATATAGTCAGGAGCCTATACGCGCACTTAATAAAACATATCTTGTTAGTTAATGAAAAACGGTTCTAGGCGTTAAATAAAAAAAATATATATGAACATCCTGAGTAATCATAATTCGAAAACACATAATTATGCAATTACTGCCCAGATTAACTTCACGTAGTATAGGGGGGCTTTTTCTTTGTGTATGACTTTTTTCCTAGTCTCCTCAAGTTGAGGAATCCAAGATTGATCATTGTTTCTTCATGGTCCACATGTTTGCTCTTTAAGAGGCAACCATTTTCAAATTGGTTTTGAACACTTACCTTTGCTTTCGTAGTTTCTTCAGACGCTCGTCGTGGTCTCGTTTGTCTCCGAGTCGATTCAGGACCGTAGGAGTATGAAGATGTTTTCTCACCAAACCTGAATCCACATTGAACAGTAACCCTCTACCGCACTGCTATTTCTTAAAACAAATAAGGTTAAAAAAACAGTAACGAACGGGAACACGTCTTTAGAAAGCTGTCTTCACGAAAATCATAAAATGCGGCCGTGATGAGCAAACGGCAACAACGACGGTGTGTCCGACTTGCGTCGTGCCAGCGAAAGAAGCCGGGAAGTTGTTACCGGCAGTCTACGTACAAACCTCAGCGGCTTGAGGAGTGACCTCCGCGACGGTGGCCTCGAGCCAATGCCTGGCGTTCGCGATGCCCATCTAAAACGAGAATTCGCGAGGTCACGTGACTTGACTAACGGGACGGCTGAACGTACTGCAGCGTTCTTTGCATCAAGTGCGCCAACAGCGAACTTTGTTTACTCCGTAGATATTGGGTAGACTTCCGTCTCCCTCTCTATCTGTCTCGTTTTCAGCCTATAGAAAAATAAATATCCATGAGACGCAGGATGATAAACTTAAATATGGTTTGGATTGTATATTACACACGAATATATCAATTACCGTGAAATAAAAATGTTATTCGTTTGTTTAATGTGTGAAGGGCATGGAAAAAAGACATCTATGCGATTGATTGATGAATATTGTTAAAGCTTTTGGGGTCAACCGAAAAAAATTATAGGGTTTTATCCACATCAATGCGCTGACTGCAGTCTGCTTAAGTGAAGAAGTAAAAAATAATTTCGTCCACCTATACTCATTAACCGCTTAAGAAACTCAAGACATCACGGTCCCAGTAGGCCCATTATCAATTTGCAGCCAGTGAGATTTTGAAGTTAGTCAATAAAAGCGCGAAAAACAAACGAATAACAAAGGGAGAATCTGGAAGAGAATAATCTACGTCTGGCGTTTCTTAAGCTGTATATTACAATTGTGAAAATACAATAGATTATATTTACTTGAACACAGTGGGTGCGGGAACCTTGATCAGAATGTCCACCCGAATAGCAGAAACCTGTAGACATCCAGTTTCCGGCGAAGTTGGTTAGATGTTTCGGCATTTTTGTTTTTATCGAACAAACTTACCATGTGCATTGGGATCTGCACGGAAAGCTTAAAGACACAGTTCTATGTGAAATGACCGTTATTTTTGTTTATTTGCAAAAACAAATTGAAGATTTTCTTCTAGTGTTGTACAGCACGTGTGAAAATCGTCTAGTGGCACGGCATCTGCCGTGACTAACTGAGAAAACGGGCGAATAAACTGTCTTCGCAGGAGTGCGCCCGTATAGCTTCAATTCTTGACGTGTGAAATATCTTGCCCTTGAGCTTCTGTGGTGGCGAGGTTTTCAAGGCCAGCATCCTAGACCTCCTCCCAGAAATGTGTCGAAACTTCTTGAAAAAAATGTTCACCTTGTGTTTTGTGTGTGTGTGTGTGTGTGTGTGTGTGTGTGTGTTTTTTTTTTTTTTTTGTGGGACAGTTCATGACATACCGCGACGCTTGCAATGCCTGTTTAACAACACCGGCGGGCGAATAGAAATTTAGTATACCACAAAAAATTGTCCACTCACTCGAGAAAACAAAATTATTGTCACTTGACCTAAATACATTTGCAATAAATTTAAAGCGGTTTATTATCAAATATCTATTTCCCGCCCATGTGGCTATTTGACCACGCTCTTTGTAACATTATTTTTCTTCTCAGAAGTGCGCGCCACCTAGTAGCAGCAGTGCCAAATATCCGAATCCGCCATTGTTTGGGCACGGGCTCTGGGCATGCATTGGACACCAGCGCTGCGTCAGTGTTAGGCGAGGACTCGGATCCAGTCACGTGCTTCCTGCCCCCCAAAATGGCGACCACCAATGTCTCTTAGCGAGGTTTTAAAAAGAGTCTATTACGTTCTGCTCTGGAACAGCTTTGAACAAAGCAACCGGCATGTCTCACAACTAGGATTCTGTGCTTTCGGAGTTAACTCTTCGTCAGAATCAGAGAGTGTTTCCCGGTGTTTCTGTTTTCTCGAAAGTTCGGAGTTTATCCAAGTTTATTTTTGTTTGATTTCCAATTCTACGAATTTCAAAGTTTAATATCTTAGTGTTCTTTTATTTGATTCCCAATTCTGCGAAATCGTAAGTTTAGTTTCGCTGTTTCTTATTAAAAATAAATAAATAAATAAATCTTTGTGTGTAAACGTATGCAAGATAAGAAAAATAAAACGCTCTTGTATCAATAAATATTCTTCAGCGAGATATGGCGTTGGTGCCGTTGTCTTTAGCAATACTATTTTGTCCCTCGACAAAAGTAGCACACAAGTGTTGCTTGGATAAACATCGCTACCTTAAAATCCATAAACGCATGGAGGTAGTCGCTGGGAAGCTCTTCTCATCCCATCCTATTCCATCAATCCACCCCGCGGCGGCACGAGGTGAAATGGTAATGGATGTAACAGAGAAGTTTCAGCTGCCCCTCTCCCCCATTTTATGCTATCTCTATGGTCCATGGCTTTCAATCCTACAAAAACACAACCTCTCCTTTCTCTAAAGTCTAAAGCACGAATAGTTTAATCCAAACTGAAAATCAAAACAAAGGCTTTTGTAGGGAACCAAATGTGCAGTGACCTGTTGTTCTGAATGAACCTTGACGAGACAAGCGGTAAGACCCTTTTGGACAATGGCTCGAGATATGAAGGTAACTGTGGTGACATGTTCCCAATTTTTCCAGGATCATAGGTCCTTGCGCTGTTCGAGCTAAAGTGTAAAATACGGGGATCTTTTCTTTTTGTTTCTGGGTGGGGGAGGGGGGGGGGGGGCGGGGAGGGGAGGGGCATCGGAATTCGGAGTTTATCGAATAAATTTGAATTGACCAAAATTTTACCGGCGGGTGTTTTCCGGAGTTTTTCAGATTTACCCGAAAACATGAAACCCTACATACAACGCAATTTTGTGGATATCACAAGGCGGGTTACGGGCTTTGCGGGTGCGAGCTCATTACGTACTCAATGTGACGGAACAATCTCCCACTACCAGTGCAAAGCTCTTGCTTGCGATCAAGGAAATTTTTCTGCGCTTTCCTAAAGGCAGGAGACGACTGCTTGCCCAACACTGTGTCAAGTGATAGATGTCGGTGAATGGGTTCGCGTTCTACGCATAGGAAAGTACGTGGCAAGGAACTACTTGAAAGTGTGCTGCAGAAATGTTCTATCAGATGAACACCTTGTTTTCATATAAGCAAAAAAGTAACTAGAGAAACTATCACCACAGTTTTAGGCGCACCTATGTTAGTAAGCTGTTCGTGAAGTGTCCTTAACCGGCTGATATTTGCGAGGCGGATACTGACGCTGCGAATAAAGCTATAAAAAGGTAATATTTACTAATATTTATATTTCATAAAGACAAATGAAACCTCAAAACACATCGATGGCCATTGTTATACATCCTTTCAACTTAGGTCCAGATGCAGGCGACACTACGAGCGAATAGGACCAATCAAGCACCATCAAAAGTGAAGGTCACTAGGCCTTGTTTGTTTACGATCTGTTCAGTGATGCTGGAGCACCGACGAGGTAGAGGGGCTTAGAGCGATAAACTGGTGTCCCGTTTACCAAGCAAAAGTTACCCCCCCCCCTTTTTTTGGCTGCCGCATGTTGTAAAATTCTGACCACTAGACACGTGACCGTACCGAACCCTGAGCCTCTTTCGCAAGAACTGAGCCGAGATTTTTATTGCGAACACTGTAAAAAACGTGATAAATGATTTTTCAATACTGTAAGCCCCTGAGATCAGTGTCTAGCTCCGATAAACCCCGAAATACAGCACCGCGGCTGACGGCATCTAGCGGAGCCATTGCGGAGCTGCCGCGTTTTTGTTGTAAAACCACATTTTGGTCCTAAAACGAACGAAACCTAACTTAGCGAGTCGGTACTCTTATTCAAGACCAATAAGGAAATATCTGAGCGCGGTACATTGTTAAAATCTAGACGTAAAACTATAAGGTCACGTGTCTAGCGGTAAAATATGAGGAACATGGCGGCGGCCGGGGAGGGGAGGGATGAAGGGGGTCACTTTCAGCAGCCAGTTTATGGCTCTAAGCCTCTATACCTCGTTGCGGAGCCCGTACAGAAACTTGACACTTTTGACGCTGTGTTAATGGTCCCCTCATCTCGTAGCGTCGGTTGCGTCCGGACTTAAGGCGAAACAGAGCTTAGGGACCATGGCGCAGGTTGCTCACATCCTGTGAGGCAGAAAAACCGCGTCGGTACCCAGTGAGTTTTGGGGCTCTCACACAGATATAAGCACTGTGAACATGGGTTGTTGAAGCTGGACAGTTAGTCAATGCGGCTCACGTTTTAGGACACGGGTGGTCAGGCACGTCGCAGAACATCATTATATTTTCATCTCCCTCCAATATATCGCCACACACAATGACATGGCCGGCGTCCAAAACGCTCTCGCCCTCCTGAGAGCTTGGCAAGTTCAAAAACGTGTCCACCGATTAAAAAAAAAAAAAAAAAAAAAACGTGTTTGACTTTACCACAAAAGTAGACATCTCCGCCGCCCGTCATCCGCTCTCGCGCTAGGAGCTCCGAACTTTAGGCATATAAAAGTAATGTTAACACATGATATATAATTGAACAATAATTAATTTAATCAAGTAATAAGGTGGTTTATAATTAAATAAAATACTGCAGTCCTCTTTCAGGCTCCGGCAGGTTACACAGAAACAAAAATTGTCATACAGCACTTCGCACACCATAATAAAATGTTGCACGTCATCATATGCATAAGTACATACTGATAATAAACAGAAATATAAAAATGACCTGTATATAATACTAACAATGTTATAACGGAAACGAACGGCCGCATAAAAAAATCTATTTCTGATCCTTCCGTCGTTTTGGAACGCCCGTTCTTCCATCTATATGGCGTTGTAAGTACCAATAAAAAGTATTAGGTCGGGAGGCAAAAATAAAATAACATTTAGATAAAAAAACACACACACACACACACTTCCCGAAGCAATTTCTAAACTTTCCAAACATAAAATCTTAAATCGCAAAACCACCCCTGCAATGCATCAGTGATGTAAGAATGGAGGGTCAAGGGGGTTAGCCAACAAGGAGGATATAGCGCTCGTCCTTGACAAGATCGCGCGGCTTCAGGGGTTGTTTTCCGGTTGGGCGCCGAGGTCGCGTGATAAAAAAGAAGTTGGCTTGAAGGCTATAATTTATTTTGTTTTACAATGAACACATCCGCGAAGGTACTCTGCGTTTTTCAGTGTGCGTTTATGTCTTGTATAATACCAAACAAAGCGCCGTGTACAGTACGGAAGTGACGTAGTGCCCGGACGACCTTGATCGTGAATATATATTGTTTTTTTTTTCTTTTTAATAAAGGCACTCGGAAGATTGATGGATGCAGAAATGGCATCTACTTCGAAGCACATATTTACATTTAAATTAATTTTGACTTCCTCACCGCGGCACGCACATAGGGTTTTCTTTGTGTTTTATTCAACGATACTGCCACCTTGCTTTTTTGTTTAAAAAACCGACATTCAGAGCACCTGATTAACCTATATAAAATAAGTTTAATAAATATGCCATACACGTTTCTTGTTTAGAGATTCTCATAAAATTGCAGTGCACTAAAATGACACCTACTTTTACATAGTCACATGAACCTGCACCTGTTATTGTTATAAATACGGTATACTAGATGGATTTATTTGTGTTCTTTCAGATGGAATCATGTGGTAAAATATTTTCGTTTGTGTTTATCATTTCTTACAACTCATATTGTTTTTCTACGTAAAAAAAAACAAACAAAAAAACTGTCAATTCGTGACGGCTAACTAATTTATGCAACTAAAGATATTCAATATCAGAAGGCGTAATTAAGTATTACATTTTCGCCTTATTGTTGCTCATGTTGAACACTCTTATACTACCTGTTTTGTTGCACCTTTGTTCACCGTTAAAGCGGCAGATCCAATTTTAACTAACACAGCTTAAATTGTTGAAGTATTTAGCGTGAGCTAGACGACGACTAACGAAGGTACACGTATAGGACGGCGATACATAGCGCATGCCTATACTTTTGCGCCCGCGTTCACTTTTGTTTTATCTATATATGTTCAATATCATTACGATCCATCTATACAAAAAAAAATATCTAATTCGCTTTTAATTCGATTGTCTCGTTGAACGTTTGTTTCTACCTTACAGATGGCCAATTACCCTTGGCTGGTACAGCGAGACCATGGCAGCTTGATTTGGACAATCACGGTTATTTTAAAAATGGGACTTATACTATTATTACTTGGAAAAAAATGTCTTTTTTGTCCCAAAATGGCAATGCCATCATGACACTCTCACCTTGATTATAACTGGAGTTCAGATTTCCGGGATATGTCCTGACTTTGAGAAATATCCCTATAATAATGTCAGCTACTAGAAGACGTGTAATGTCGCGGACGATATGTAAAAGCACAGGCGAGCGCGGCTCCGGAGTCCTCGAGTGCTATCTAATGAAAGGAAGCTTAGTTATCATAGAGACCATTGTGTGATTGATTGACATTTGAATTTTTTCTGTCGCTCCCAACTTGGTCGGTCAGTGATTGCTGATTTGCCATAGGTTGTCGACTGCTTGACGGATCTCTTTGAAGGACTCGCCTGTCCGCAGGTTTTGCGCCTCAGCAGAAGAAGGGACACCCTGAGCTTCTCCATGGCAGGATTCCTCGACACAGCGAATCTATTCTTCCCACTGCCACTAGAGACTTTCTGTCCATACCGTTGGCTTCTCGCAGCCTTCTACGACCGACATCGCGCGAGGAGTCTCGTTAACGTTTTAGGGCATTTGCGGCTCCAGTGTCTTCGGGCGTGTTGTCATATTTTAACTCTCACTGCTCTGTCCCTCTTGCTCTTCTCCTCTACAATTATAATAAATAATAATGAGTCTCGACGGACTGACTTAGTTAAAAAAAGACCGAGTTTAATATTTACATGTATCGCGGTTAATCGCGCTGCGCAATCCTGCCAACTGTTCTTGATTCTTTGTTTAGTGCAAGTCCCTTTTCTTCTCTCGCGCGACCTATCTACTTCTGTTTCTTTTTTTTCTCGGCGGTCGCCTATTGTTTGCCGCATCAATTGTTGTGGCTTTCTTAGAGCGGAATAGCTACCTTGGAAATTACAGCGCTTACCCGCTACAACGCACAACCAACGCAGGAACTGGCAGAAGTTCCCCGATGCAATGGACCCGTTTGCCGCTAGGGGCGCCCTGGTCGGGGCTTGAATTAGATCCGCACCTTTTCAATGCCGGCCGCGTCGCGGCGGTCGCCTATTGTTTGCCGCATCAATTGTTGTGGCTTTCTTAGTGCTGAATAGCTACCTTGGAAATTACAGCGCTAACCCGCTACAATGCACAACCAACGCAGCGGCTGGCAGAAGTTCCCCGATGCAACGGACCCGTTTGCCGCTAGGGTGCCCTGGTCGGGTCCTGAATTAGATGTGCACGGTTTTTATATAAACTCGTTGAGTCAATCGCTGGCTCTCGCGCGAGATGATATCACCGTAGTAATTTTTAAAGCATCGTCATCACATGTTTTTTTATGGTGCTTTCCTTCGGACACACAGAGTATACGGCTGTATACGCTAGAAGGCGCTCTAGCGTAAGAGCTTTTACCTATCTGCTTTGACTGGCATGCTGCCGTACGCTCTCCTGTTTCGAGTAAATAAGCATATTCATCGCTTAATCACATAGTGCTCGGTGAAGCAAAATAAAAACCGCTTTTTTACCAAATGCCCAAGAAACGTTTCGCTCATCCCGCCCACTCGGTGGATTCTGCAACTCTTTATTTTGCCTTTTGTCGCAAAATAGCACAACTTATCGGCAGCAGGTCAAGCAGAGAGCCACGACAAAAATATTATACAGCCGCGAAAGCCCCGATCATGGGTGAGCTTTATTCGGAGAAATAGCGCGGCATGCCTTGTAAGCAACGCGCTCGCCTGTGCGTATTCATATTGTCCGCGACTGTACCAAGCGATTGACAGCATGTTTTCGTCAAATCTGTTGTCGCAAATAGTCCTGAACTTACGTGGCTTATCTAGATCGTCCCGATTTCTTATCATGTGTATTGTTCTGTAACTGAAAGGCCTGCCCACAATTTGCCTTTCATTATTTCTCATATATTTTACATCGGAAGGGAACAAGCGTCGCATTATTTCACGTGCGCTCCAACGTTGTCTGAACCGCATGTGCTGACTAATGTAAGCCCCTGACTTCAGACAACATGCGCCATCTGTGAAAAAAAAAGTACGAATCGAATTGATAATTTCATACAGGACGTACGAAATAATGATTCTTGTGACTACTGACCAAGCTACATATATAAAAGCCGTGTTCCAGAGTCACAAATCTGTATGCTAACCTGAAGCATGTTAGTTCGATTGTTCACCCTCTGCAGCGCGTGGCAGAGTAGGTTCGTGAGATACACCCTGCATGCGCTAAATTCTCTTGTATCGGAAATACAAATAGCGCTCTCGAAATCTGTGAATCAGCGTTCGCTCCTCATCACAACTACAAACCTACCCTTGCCTCCTCAGTCTGTAGTAACCCAATGGAGCACATTTCTAAGAGAAGGGGTGTGCTGGGCACAGAACCAAGGAAAGTTGGCATACGTCATGAAGAAAATAATTCGGGCTACTGCTGGCGCACAAATTCTGCAAAACATTACAAGTGGTGACGCTCTTGCCAGTCGTATGTACAGTATCGAGAACGACATATTTATTGTGAACGTGATATTCAGCTTGGATACAGTGGCCGATTTATGTATAGATGCAGTTTTTCGGCTACAAGAATAGCACAGCCTAAGCAAACATGCACATGAGATTTTCTTGATCATTTCGTTCAGGATACAAGACATGTGTTTTTGGGATGAAATCACAATAAATCTGTTAACGCTCATAAAAAGACACATTAAGTGTAATCGTAAAAGCGCTAATTGTCCCTGCATGTGTTCCGATGCTTCAAAATTTCGTGTCCCGAATTGGTCCCGATTTCAGTAATCTATTTTTCCTGTAATCCCAGCTCTACTTTCAACCCAGCTCATCTCTAAAATTTTGTGGTGAAGTATGCCAGGGCAGCTACGCTTGCGGAATGTGAGCAGTATCGGTATTCAAATTTATGTTAAGGTTAGTTATGCCAAGGTTAACAGCGCAAGATCAATCACACACACCGACGCACAAAAGGACAAACACACACGCTGTGTTTGTCCTGTTGTGTGTCGGTGTGTGATTGATCTTGCGCTGTTAACCTTAGAATATGAATCATAAACTCACCCAAGTTTCCATTTTATCAAGTTAGTTACGCTTTCATTGCAAAAACAGTCCTGCCAAACATATACTTTCCATAACTTGCTAACAACTATGTGAGGGTTGCATGCGATGTTCCCTTCGGCATCTTGCGGGATGCTAAAATGGTAACGTGTGTTTATTTTATTCTAATAATTATTTAACAAACAAGACAAATAAAAGAAAGGATAGATAAATATGATATAAATAATATTGCCTAAAATGCATTTTAATTATCATCTGTCGCACCTCAACACATTCTCAAAAAATAACTTTAATGAAAGATAACAAGGGATTGTGAAGTCAAACCTTCGTTGCACATAAAACTACACCAATACAAAATAAATAAAAATATGAGCGGGGTAACACGATGAGCCGTAATATAGGAGTAATTATCTAAAGTTTACATGTAATATTTAATGTATTTATTTAAGAACTTTCAGAGTCTAGAGGCAATACAGATGGGAGGGTCAACAAAAATAAAACACAACATACCGGAAGCTATAAGCCTTTTGTGTTTTTCTGTAGTCTTTAAATGAGCTGTGCAACAATTTCAGTGCTTTACTTGAATAATTTAGGAGTTGGTGTCTCAATCGTTCTAAAGTAAAGACCAAAAACCGTTTGGCCTGCATGTCCTAGTTTTTATTTTAAAAATCGACACAGATCGAGGTTTTCGGAACCTCTCAACTCCTTCACCATCTTCCGAGTCACGTGCGCTGTGACATTAAAGGGGGACGCTCGGGGTTCCGGTGAAACTCTCCCTCAAGAGCCATCAGTGAGCAGGAAGAACTCACCCGCTCGCGACCACGTGACCACGTGCTTGCGCAGCGCGATCAACATGGCGAAAGATTATAGTACAAATATGAAGCCAAATCATGAGCGATCAACGTTGAACTAAAATTATGGTAATGGCAATTATAAATGAATTGATTGATGTTATTGAAATCAAAGATGCGGGAAGGTAGTCCCATTTGCATGACGCTCTGGTTATAGAAAGTCAATATGTACAGCTGTAAGAGAGTGATGAATTCCGACTATGAATGGATGGTCAGTGTGAGAGGAGTTGTCAAAATGTTGTCAAAATGTTGTCCAATAAGATTAACCACACACAGAAAAAAGGGTATATTATTCTACCCCTTGTCATTTATAATATAGCCCAAAACTTCAGTTCGACGTACAGCGCTTTGACGTTGAACCGACGGTACCCGCTTTCACGAGCGCCTTGATAACCGAGTTGTTCAACTTATTAAAATAGCTAATGAATGTGTGACTGACTGCAAAAGAAGTAATCGGTGTTTTCCTGGCCCTACTGAAAAACCTCACTGCTTTTTTTTTGTAGTCTTTAATACGTACTTTAGCGGCTTAATATGTTATAACGCACCGTCATCAAGCGTCTCGCAAAAGTTGGGGCCGCCAGTTCGACGTTAATACGTTGTACGTCGAACCGAAGTTTTGGGTGTATTATAGGTGACAAGGGGTGCAATGACTACATTCTTCTTTTTGAGTGCATGCAAGTACAAACTTTCTCCTATCAAAGAGCGAGTAGTTACAGTACTTAGTAAATATCAAGGGCTAAAGTGAAATAAAAATACATCAAAATGTAAAGGATCGCCTTTAGATTGAAAGGGACTTCAAATTAAGTTATCTTCAGAAACCCCTCCGGCTCTAACAAGATAAAGCGCAAAAGAAAATTGTCAAGTATCCAACGAATTTGTTTCTATCTCTGTTATATCATTAATAAGTTCCGTTGATTTGTTTCTCGCTCTTTTACAGCCATGTATTGTCAAAACACGTTTAGCAAGCATAGTGTCCAACTGGCCATTCTTGCGCTTCGACGCCCCTGCCAATGTCTGCCGCTCATATGGATGAGATGAGAACCTGGATGAGCAACGTACCGGCGTGCGGTCGTGTATCACTACTGCGTGGTGCACGTTGAAGACCCCAGGCTAGCGGTTGTACCGCACTGGCTAAATTGCTCATCTACAGCTGACACCAGTCGCCCACTGAGGCAGTCTAACTTCCGGCTGTATAAACATACACACAACAATTTGTTGTTTTGTTATGTGGACATTGCATATGGGGAGAGCTGTATCTTGTTCTATACATAAAACCTATGTCAGCACAAAATACAAAGGTATTTCACCACATAAAAATAACTGCGAATTGAAAAAAGGCCTCCTCAATTATGTTTGGCACAGAAAATAATTGTGCAGCTGCATTATGCGGGCAGGCATATCAATATAATACGCAAGGACAATAACTGCACCGCTTTGCTTCCGTTTCTCTCATGCCCGATCGAGTTGTTTGAGATGCCGTGTATGGCAGCCTGGTTAAACTGGTATGTGGGGAAGCCATACTGTTCTCTGTACTTGTGGGCAAGACTGCACCGCATTGTTTTGCGTCTGCTGTCGTCTGCTCGATCTACGCCTAACGTTTTGTTGTATTCACTGCAAGAAATGCCTGTGCGTCTGCTTCCCCGCACATCACTCAAGGAGCCAATCTCTGCGATCTACAAAATCAGCTCAGCGAATGATGAGGCGGAACATCCGTTTAAACCTAAAAATGAAGTCTGCGCTGTGGCATTACACAGTGCGAAGCGTCATGCTTGCATTGCGTAATGCCACAGAGCAGACTTAATTTTGAGCTCTAAACAGATGTTCCGCCTCATCATTCGCTGAGCTGATTCCATACATCGCAGAGATTTGCTCTTCAAGTGTTTTGCGGGTAAATAGACGCCGAGGCATTTCTTAGAGTGTTTGCTGTGACTAACAGGGGGCATTAGTGCTGCGTGTCAACTGTGAGAATAACATGCGACCATTTAACTAAGGTGCAAGGGACGAAAAAAGTACGCATAATATATTTAGCTAGAATATTGCCACGTCCTGAAAATCGGAGCCGGCAGTTTACCTGATTGCTACGCCCAACGAAACAATTTCAGTGAAAAAGAATGAGAAAATGCACAATATGAATAGAATTCAGATTCGGGTATATGTTCCGATTAAACATTGAAGTTTTTATCAACTTTTAAGTTATCATTTAATCGATATAATTAGTTTAACGCGCAGGTTAATGAAACAATATAAGTTTTAAAAATATAAATATAACCCCAGGTAGGACAGTTCCTTGGGCCAAAAACCTTATTTTTTGTCTGGCAACACAGTACCTTAAAAAGGTCGAAAAACCCAAGACAGAGTCAAACTTAGCCTTCTTTGCCTGTATGTGTACACTGCGCTAATTTGCCAAACAAGGGCCAAAGAATCGCAGCTAGTGGTTTGGTTGTCATCTGGCATCCTTGGGCCTAAATCGCCAAAGGAAAGTGCCAAAGTTAGGCTTCAATTCTGATTGTACGGTTTTCATGTCGCGACTTTGTCCTAAATTACTTGTGAAGTGCCAGATTTATGCTTCACTGCTGGTTCTTTGATTCATGTGGCATCTAGGACTGAAATATATCACCTTAGAGATATGCATAAAATATGCTCATATGGTTGTTTTTAATTGTTCTATTAAACTTTTTGACTAACTTAAATAACATGGGCTGAGAGTAGAAGTAGAGGGGTGGAAAGGAAGACATGGTTTTTCACCGGTCCCTTTGCTGGTTTTGTTTTAAAGCCGAAACCGATATGGGGGACAGAGCTTTCGGCGTGCCAAGAGTTGGCTTTTCACATTTTGCATATCGGCCGTTTTACTGTAAATTTCTTTTCTTTTTTTAACCATATACGTAACCAAGGAAATCTATTTATATTTGCAGGATTTAGCTAGTTTGTTAACAAGAAGTCTTACTGAGCTGAACGCACTCACGCCGCACAAAAGTGGCTTGAATACATAGTATCCGCCATTCCATTAGGGCAAGGTCAGGGAGCACTGTGCATTAAAGTTTCTTATAATAGTAGATTGGCGTCCTTGTTTACCCTAAGAAGAAATGAATATAATTGGACCCGGGCTGAAGTAAACACGATGCCATTGCAATCACCACACTAAACGCGTTTTGGAGCCCAAGAGGGAAATTTGTTTACAAACAATAGATCGGAACCTATTGAAAAAAGACACTTCACCACTGATGTGTTAAGAGACCCCCTCAGCCCTTCAAACCTCTTCAGCCCATCAAACCCTTCAAACCTTCAAACACCTTGAGCCCATCAAACACTTTCAGAGTTTCAGACCCTTCAGCCTTTCAGACTCCCTCGCCCCTTCAACCTTAGACGCCCGAATGGCTGTGAACCATAGACCAAAAATGCAGTTTAAAACATTATTGGAAGTTTATTTTAGACACTGAGTTTCGCATTTAATTCGTAACTGAAAAGACAATAAGAACCAACGTGCACTCAAACCCAGGCGCAAGCAGCTGTATACTAAATTGTTCAGACCAAAGATAAATAACCAAGTTCTTTGTCGGAAAAAAACTATATTTGAGGGTACTCGCGATGCCACTGCGTAAATTCCTTAAATGTATGGTAGCTCAACTAATAAAACTTAGCACGTGCACCACACGCAGATATACACACTGTCAGTAGCATGTTAAGCGAAAACCATAAAGGCGAAACCAACGTCCGCCGCCGTTGAGAAATCCTGAGCACTGCCAGGGTGTCGTCCTTGGTGCTGTCGCGGTGGCGTCTCCGGCGTCGTATTCGCTCGCTGGATGAGCTTCTGTAGACGGACAAACGAGGAGCCGCAAGAAAAATGACACTGAAATATGTTCTCCTAGATCCGCACACTGAGCAACTTTAGAAGATAGGCCCCCGTATAGGACGGGAAGCCGACACTGGGCGTCCGCTTTTTGCGGCCGCCCGACACAAACAAGGCCAAGCGGCTCCCCGATGAATACATCCTGAAGGGTGACGTGATCTCTCCCACACACCCGTTAAAACGATTTTGATCGTTGCCGTTCTTTCACGGAAAAGATTGGGACACACCCCACAGTCCTCTCAAACTATGACTGGTCTTTTAGGCCCTTTAGAAATTCTTGAAGGGTACGAGGCCCCTTAGAAAACTTAAACGAACATCTCAAACGCCTCAACGTTTTTCAAAGGGTACATTAATACATTTTAGAAAACCTGGTGGGCCCCACAGAAGGCTTTTCAATACAGAAATATGCCAAAACCACTAATTAAAAGATATCATCCTGGAGGGTGATTTGAAATGTCACAACGTCTCAAGAGGTTACTGTAGTGTAGCGACCGAGGCCAAAGTGACGAGAATTTGAACAACACTTTATTATACGAACACATGTTTATATAGGCAACAACACTAGCGACACACACAATAGAAGGTTGACAGACGTACTACAGAAACTAAAACTACGACGCAACATATTCCCCTCCTTAAAAAGAATAGTAAGTAGGTTAGTAATGGTTAATATGTTAGTGCTGTAAGTTGGCTATGTACAACATGAAAACAGCTGAAGTGAAAAACAATCAATATCTTTCATATTTCAGAACACATTTCAAGTCAACAGTTCGGTATGTGGGAACATTATTTTGGAAAGTTCTTAAACGTGATCGCCGCAGCGGTCTGGAGCCCGCCTCTCTCTTGGTGGCTGAACACGTCGAGCAGGAACCTCCTGCTGCTCGGCTGCCGGGACCGTCGGAACCACCAATGGCGCAGGCTCGGAATCGGAGTCTGAGCGGATGGCATCTGGATCCGCCCGAGAAGGAGACTTGGCGTCAGGCGCCGGGTGGACGGTAGCTGGGTCCTCAGGAGGGGGGGTCTCGGTGTCAGAGACCGGGCACTCGACGGGAGCAGGTGAAGAAGCAGTCGAAGCTGGAAGTAGTTCAGGCGCCCAATGAGCAACTGAGGAGCCATAGCTCCTCGCTGACGGGTCCCAGGTTCCACCTGGCGGTAGAGTAACTCGAGATCCAGCTTCGAGAAATGGGTGGCGCTGGCTAAACTGTTCAGCGACTCTTCTGCATGTGGAAAGGGAAACTGTCCGTGACGACGGCTTTGTTGGGCATGCGAAGGTCAACACAGAGTCCGAGGCCCTGCTGCTGCACTGCCTCGGACTTGAAGGTCAACACAGAGTCGAATACCGCCATCCTTCATTTTCACGATAACAATGGGAGACACCCACTCGGAGGCGTTGACGCGCTCTATCACATCCAAGCTTTCCAGGCGACAGAGCTCTGCAGACACTTGAGGGCGGAGGGACAGCGGAAGGCGCCGAAGCTTCGATGCGACAGGTGGTACCGTGGTTCTGACTTTGACCCTTGGCAAGTCCAAGTCCTGGAGCAAAGGGGGATCCGAACTCGCTGGCAAGAGTCTTCGGAAGCCGAGGGTGTACAGGAACAGTCTGCGTTGCGGAGGGCTGGTCGGTTTCGCTTGCAGCTGGCACCGACGTTGTCTCGAAGCACCGAAGAGTAGAGCCTTCGATGTGAAGGTCTAAAGCCTTGATGGCGTCGATACCGAGGAGAGATGTGCCTTGCAACACAACGTAGAACAGGAGACGCGCAGCACGTCCCTTGAACATAACTTGAGCGGAAAAGCAACCGCGTACTGCGATAGGCTGCTTGGAGTAGTCAAACAGTTTCACTCGTGGAGCAGAAAGCAGCAATTCTGCAGCTAAGTACTTTTTCAAATGGCTGTTCGCCAAAATCGAGACCGACGATCCAGAGTCGAGAAGTAACGTTAACGGCTTATCATCGACAGAAACGTCGATAAAAATGCCGGTGTGTGCACGACCATTTACTTAAAGGACGCTCAAAACTTCGTCATCGTCGGATGAGTGGTGGCAGTCAACTTCAGCCACGGCAAGCGCGGACGAGCGTTGTAGCTTGTTGCAGACGGAGCAAAAATGACCACGCCTACCGCAGTGAAAGCAGCGCTGATCTTGCGCCTGGCAGCGCGATGACGAAGCACGATGCTGGCGGGAACCGCAGCGGAAGCAGAACGACGGAGGATTAGGCGATCCGCGGGAGCGCTTAGGGCTGACAGAGCGACGGTGGTCATGAGACAGTTGACCTTGGCCGGCGGTCCGGCAGGCGCGTGAAACAGCCGAGTCACGGCGCGGCGGTGGGCGGTTGCTCGCTGGCGGGTATGGCTGCCGGCGGAAAGACGAGCGAGGCCGCGTTGGCATAGGCCGACGCTGATTGTCGTTTGAAGTTACTCACTGAACTTGGCTAGGAGTGAACTCTCGGACTTCCAGAGCCGCTTGTTCGAGCTGCTGTGCTACCAGCACGGCACGCGAAAATGAGAGTGCCGAACCTTCGAGAAGAAGGCGCTTTCGAAGGTGCTGGGAAACGATGCCTTCTAAAAACTGGTCGCGGAGAGCATCCTCGAGGGCGGCAAATGAGCAACGCGTCGCGAGTTCTCGTAGTGAGGCAACGTACACGAGGACAGACTCGCCTGGTTGATGGACGCGACAACGGAACCTGTGGCGTTCGACGACGACATTGCTTGCGGATGCGAAGTGCGGTGTTAAAACAGCGACGGCTTGGTCGTACGCGGACAGTGTGTGGGAAGTCTTGCCGTTGTCTTCGGTAGTTTTCGCGGCGGCGGCAGCGGGCGGAACGGTTGCGGAAGTGTCCGAAGAAGGCGGCCACGAAAAGAAAATCCGCTGACCTTCAAGTCCGAGGCTGTGCAGCAGCAGGGCCTTGCGACGCTCAGGTGTGAAGTCGGACGCTCCAGAAGCCAGGAGAAAGGTCTCGAACATACGCAACCATTGCGGCCACGCAACTGCTGGACGGCCCGGCGCCGGGATTAACGGCGGCGGTGGAGCGAGCCCGGAAAAACTTATGCCGCGAAGCTACCGGCGAAGTAACGCCGCATGGGAAACATCCCATCCTCGTCGCCAATGTAGTGTAGCGACCGATGCAGAAGGGACGAGGCCGAAGTGACGAGAATTCGAACAACACTTTATTATACGAACATATGTTTATATGGGCAACAACACTAGTGACACACACAATACAAGGTTGACAGACGAACTACAGAAACCGAAACTACGACACAACAGTTACCAAAGCACGACGGCGCCTGGCAGACTCTGAGAACAGGTGGCTAACGACACCCACGTAACCTTACTCAACGACACCACCCCACCAACGAGAACGGGTAACACCGTAGAAAGAGAAACCACCCCGGACCTTACATGCCATGTGGGAGTATACCATGTCACCTGGAAAAACACCCTAGAGAACTTAGGCAGTGACAACGCTGCACTTCTAATCGCAGTAAAATACCCATGACCAGACAAAACACAACTTTAAGGCAAAATAACTCGGGTCACGTGATGGTAAAGAAAAGCAAACCCACCTATAAGGCGGAACCAAACCAAACAACCTCAAACAATGGAATATCGACTTCCAAAAATCACCTCGAAAGCACAGCAAAGCGCCCTCACAATCGGAGAATCTCTCCAAATTGAAAGCCACCTTCTGAAACTTTGGGAAGCACAAGACGCGCTAATCATTATATGGAAGCGGAATAAAACCAATTGATCACTAAAACTAAGAATAAAGAAAATCACAGAGGAAGTTAAGGACTATGCACAATTATTCTCAACGAGACACTGGTTACACACTTGAGGCATCATCCATATTCAACAATATACAGCACGGGTATGGCTAATCATCAGATAACTACTCGGAGAAACGAAACCCAAACACAGCTTGCGTAAGCTCCAGATCGCCACCAACAAAACATCGGAAAAATCAGCACCGAACTCGGAGACCTCCTATACCCATAATATCTAAAATAAATCCCTTTGAAAAAATACCGCCAAACGAACGCTGAAAAAATATCAACTAATGAATCAATTCTCTCTTCACAATCGGAAACTAAGTACTCCGTGACGTTTGTTTACTCGAAACACCTTGCCTGACAAAGGCGTCATCAAATATTCTATACTTAAGAAGCTTCCGGGTAGCTGCGTCGAGTAGCTACTTGATCGCATTAATGAAACATGGAAAACAGGAAATATACACCGTGCATAAAAATAAGCTAGTCATTCCCATATTCAAACCCGGAAAGCCACCAAACCAAGTCGAAAACCTGAGACCAATCTTCTTTACATTTTGCCTATGCAAACTTACAAACAGGATGTCTTGATGAGGTTAGAATAGTACCTCAAACCCACAGACACCCTCCATTTCACTATGGCAGGTTTTTGAAAACAAGTAACTACGCAAGACTCCATGTTAATGCTACAACAGTAACCCTTGAACCACCAAGAATGATTAAAACTAGAACAAGTGTTGGCATAGAAATCCGCAAGCCTTTTGATCTCGTCAAATATCATGCAGTACTCTACAAACTCCAAGACACCAAAGCGGGACATAGGATGCACGACTAACATCACAAGCTTCCTAACTAATCAGACCTTTGGCACGAAAATCGACGATTATACAAGTCCGCCAATTCCACTGCGCGGAGGCGTACGACAAGGGGCAACATTCTCTTCAAAGCTTTTTATTCTTGTGGGCTTACCCCCCACCGCTACCTCTCCTCTCCCGCCCCCCCCCCCCAAAAAAAAAATGATACACGGCCTTTGGTGGCAATTATGCAGCAGCAGAGCGCATACTCGCTGCCTGGCAGTACAAGACCTCTCACAGAAATGTCAACACATCGCAGACCAGAAATGTAACTTGCAGGCGGAAGACATTAACCTGTGGCGCACCACGGGCTCCCACGGACACCAGAAGGTAACACTTTAGCGGGTCATCAATACAGTCCTGGTGTAGGCTATGAGCGTAGGACTTTCCTGATTGTCAACCAAGACGGAATTCTTAGTAGTCCTCTACAAAAGCAAACATGAAGTTAGGTCGAGCAGATAACAAAACCAACTCAAGCAAGACGACCACCCCATCCTCCAAAATCTCCTTATAAGGATTCTGGGCTTTGGCCTTGTAGAAGATGGGACAGCAGACCAATGAATGAACAGATGCACTAAGCAAATGAGCAAAAGAACTTGCGTACTATTGTGAATCACAAGTAAGAGACCTGGTAATAAGGAACGCGAAATTGGAAAGAATATTGAAGCACTCATAACGTAATCTGTGGTGTACGCAGCTCCCTACATCGCACTCACAAAAACCATAGAGACAAATTAAACTCAACTCAGGAAGGCAACGAAAATAGCTCTAGGATTTTCCCGCTTCACCGCTATTGCGAAGATTAAAAAAACGGGCATATTAAACCAAATAGACGGCAGGATCACCTTACATCAGCTTGCAAACAACCAGGGCTATAAGCTTCCAATTAGGGAAGTAACACCCTTGAATACCTGAACTATGCATCCCAACACCTTCTGCCCCGCCAATACCTTAAAGGGGCACTGACAACCCAAAGGTCGTATTTTTTTATTGTCTAAAACGATGCAAGTTGTAGTCATTGACACGCAAAAAAAAAAACGCATCGCGAAAAAAAAAATTTCCCGCGCGCGCGCGCGCCTTTTTAGTTTTGGCGTTTATATTTCCCGCCGCTCACCTCCTCGCTTCTTTTTTTCGGTGACGTCAAAAATCAGGAAATTTAGAAGTTTTGTAGGTGACATTTCTATAACATTTAATAACGGCAATCGTAAAACATGTTTTTTTAACGCAATTGCGAACGCAATACGGCCCCTCTTTTTGAAATACCGAAAATCAGAGTTCGGTGTGATGTTGCTTCCTAGATTTGTACCCTCCCTCGGAAAACATGGCGGCGCTCGTCGGCGAGTCGGGGAAGAAACAGGTTTCTTCCCGCGCCGGCGCCACCGGCGCCCTTCTATCCCGCAGGCTCACCTTGGGCTCGCTTGGAGTCGCCGTGGCAACGGCGCTTTGCTTCATAGCGTGGCTCGGAGGTCCGAAAGAAAGTCGAGTCGCAGGAGACCGCAAAATTTGACTCGCTGCACTGGCGCGGATCGCGCGGAAACTTCAAATTCGGCATTTGGAAATTGTTTTTTTAATTCACAAATACTGAATTTTCAAGTTTCAAATTTTGAGGGTAATATCCCGGCATCGTTTTCAATCGTTTCGGATAATAAAAAAATATGATTTTGATGTGTCAGTGCCCCTTTAAGCACCGTTTCCATAGGACACAATACCTAGAGTGACTGTTCAATTTATTCCTATCAACATGGGCGCAGAATCATATCAGGACAGACTGAACGCAAGGCCACGACACACTGAATCACACATCGCATCTATATCGGCAACGTAATTGGTATACTTCACTGACGTCAGCTTCGATAAGCACAGCAGAAAGAGACACGCATCAGTGGTAGGAGCAGACTTCCTGCTGGTATCCAAACATCCCAATGTCCCATCCACGATTGCCCTTGAGACCCAAGCACTAGCAAACGCCATCCCCACAGCAAAATCACCAGTGGTATTTATACGCTTACGCATAGCCTGGGTACCCACCGAAAGTTCACTAGAAATGTGCTGCCAGAGTGCGCAAAAGCCAGTCTCGGAGAGCACTGCAACTTCAATTCCACACTACACGTAACACTCATATGGGTGCCTCGCCACCAGGGCATTGACGGAAACGCCAAAGCGTACGAGCTCGCCAGAGAAAGTTATCAACCGGCCCCTTCGGTTCCTCGGTTCCTAAACCAACTACGACACAAGCCAACATAGAAAAGAACTACACTCCGTAACAAACGCACTCCTCCAAGAACTCCGCCACAAGAATACCATATTAACAAACCCTTCAAAATCCTCACGAGACAGGAGTCACTCACCATCAGGAGGGCACAGACTGTTCCCTTCTCACTGCGCACTACTAACATTACATTAACGGTTTAGCCGGGACACCCAGGTGTCTAAACTGCGGAGCCTGTCCAAACACACCTTCTGGGAAATTCCGGCTGCGAAGGACACAACACTCAAACACCTCGCTGGCTTACCCCAACACTTTAGACCATCAGCCCGGGAGGACTGAATTGACCCTGAGACCATCAGCCCGGGAGGACTGGATTGACCCCTGAGAGGGCACAGAGTAGCCTGCATGGACTGCGCTAATAGAACCGATCCCGAATTCCTCGTAGAAGGAGTCTGGTTCTGAAATTCTCGAGCTGGGGGCTTTAAAAAATATAAATTATTTATTTTTTCTCTCTCTCTTTATCTCTCTCCGCTCTCAAAATTGAACTTTCGTTTCTTTTTTGAAGTTTGGAAGTGAGGAAGGTGAGTATCTTGACAATTTGATAAAAGTGTAACATTTAAAACGATCAATCTGTGAAGACATCTACCGGCAGATACGTTTAAGAGTTGCCAACATCTTTATTCATTTATTGTAGAAGGAACAAGGTTCATTGATCATTCGATAATATAACCGAGAAATTTGAAAGAACTTATTATTAGTAAATAACATTCAAATTTCGATGAGATCGCTTCTGTTAATTGGAATAGAAAGAAAAGGAACCAATGCCACACATAATAATATCGTTATACAACTGAAATTTATAAAGCGTTAGGAATTGCACTAATTTCAGGCGAGCAGAGCCCCAGCAAGAAGGTAATATATAATGCACCTCTTTCCCCGCTCAACATAACCGTAAAGCATGGAAGCGCAAAAAATAAGAAGGCTGCATGAGAGATAGTGCGATAGATTTTTGCGACGCAGCATCATGATAGATTTTTTTCTATGTTTATAGGAAGTGTTATATCACCTGCCACAACAAATATTACGAGTGTTTGTTCAATCCAGTAACGGGCGCCATTTGATTATGTTTTGTTTCGGTTAACAATAAACAAGCATTTTTATTAACCAATTCTTATACCGTATTAAAATTGGGCATTTAGAAAATACTTCAAACAGACACATAAGAGAAGATTCTTGGCTCGCATTTATTTATCATGCAAGCGTAAACTCCGGTACAAACGTATTTAAAAGAAATATCACTTACTGTAATAGGCAGTGTTAAACATTTTGAATAAAAGTACAGACATCTCCATCTCAATTCATGACTCTCGAACCATATTTGTAAAACCTTTGGTATTCCGGCTTAATGCTGTCTTTATGTAAAGTCCTTCGCACGCACATGGACGGCTTGAGTTACAGGAAAATGGCATTCTTCATAAACGCATCACCTCAATTTCGGGCAAGGGTTTGGACTCTTGCTGCTTCTTCTTCTCCCTGAATGATACGACACACAAATCAAAATCTCAAAATACTAGAAACTCTTATTGCAGTAACTGCCATGATGAAACCTTTGCGTTGTATGTGATTTTAATGACCATGTATTTATGAGCCTTGCAGCTAATTACTTGGACACTTAGGATAAAATTAAAATAGTTGACCGTGATTTGCTTAAAGCTATCTTTTTGATTTGTAATGTTTCAATAAATCATGATATACCGGGTTTTTTAATGACTGAAAATGCATAAAAAGGGACACTTTAATTAAAAACATGTTCCTTTTTGCACAACGTTATTAGGGTGCTTCTTGTTACTCATAGAAATATAGAAATTCCTGCGCGAATATTTCTAATTCCATCTTTTTTTACTTTGCGTCACTTTGTCTTTATCACAGAACTTTTATAAAACATTTATTTGGACACGATATTAAATTTGTATCGCCATAACTCTAAATGAAAGATAAAAAAGGAAAATAAAGTATTTAAATGTACTATTGCGAACATGTTACACAACATATCCCGTCAAGTGTACAGCTTTATCATTATTTATTATGTGATAAACATTTACATTTCAAAGTCAAAAGACGTACTCATTTTACGAGGGAAAACACTTACCTTCTTTGCTTTATATCCTCCAAAGTATCCGGTAGTTCGGCTCTGAAGGTCTCGGGGAGCATTGCACCAGATATTGCAAGCACAATACAGATAGCTATATCAACTACCTTGGGAGCCCACGGTTCAAATATAACTCCCTAAAAAAGGAACAGAATAGTTTAGTTTTACTACAGCACGTTTATCACTTGCACATAAGTACTCTACAGGAAAGGAAAAAAACAGCAGGTCTTTACTACATGAGTGCGTCCATTATTTAGGCCGCGTGGTGTTTGTGGACAAAACAAAATAAAAATTATTATATAGTACACGCGTCAATAGAAATTCAAAGATTTATGAATTTCATAGGTTCCACTATCCAGACTAGCAGGGTAGATCATTCAAATCCTCGGAAACGAAAGGAATGTAGGAATAAGAATGTAATGACGTTGCTTTAAAATTATTTATAATTAGATGTAAATGCAGCGTTCTGAACTACTTAGATTTTATGTCGCCATCCTGCATTACCGTTTTTGATAAAATTACATATCACCTTCCCCCCTTCCCCCAAAAAAATTAGAAGTTTCGATGTTTTGCGATGTTATCCAATGGGAACGAGGATTTTCTTACCGATATGCAGATACCATATAAAACAGAAATAAAAATAAATTATATAAATACATTTAGACCTTTAATAAAATCGCACGCGTGCTTATGGACAAAACGAGCAGCCTAAAGAACGATTCCTTTTATTTTTTAAAACGCTTTTTGCCTGCCAAAAATATTCGCAGTAAGTAGACATTTGTAATCAAATCATTTCTTCAACACATTTTGGGTACTCAGAAGTACTGGTCGCATACAAACGAAGAGCAAATTTACTTTCGCTCAGATTTTTATGATAATAGCGGTGAGAGCGGCGCCGGAAAAACTCTGAGAAACAAACTTAATGTTTACAGACAAAAAGTCCGAAGGCATACCTTGACTCGTCGTTGTGAATGGTAAATACGTTTTTCTTATGGTTATCTGATTATAGTAATATGGTTCTCCTGTTAGGGGACTCCAGGTTAAAATATAAATATCAAGGGTATTTCATAGAATGTAAATATTAAATTCTTATGTTTTAAATAAATTATTTACGAACATTTTATTATGATAGGGAGCTATGTAGACCACTGTAGCACCTCAGGGTGTTCATGAGATTTTGTTGCTGTAAATAAAAATACATCCAAACAGCAGCAGGATGCGTTTCGGTTTTAGATTCTGTTAATTCTATGCTTTGCTTTCCTTTGCTGACGGAGAGCTTATATTGAAAATATGAACGATTTGGTGAATTCAACTTTGACGTATGAAGAAAATAGTTTTTTTTTTTTAAGACATTACTTTTAACGCCCAGTTTCTTTGGCAATCAATTTAAAACTTATCGTATATATAAAAAAAAAAGAAATGTTATCTAAAAAAGGTTTTCTAAAATGATGTGTCAAACTGAACCGGAGCTGAACCGAAAATTGGAACTGAACCGCTATTTTTTATTGAACCTGGAGCTACACCGATCCGATACTTTTTGCGCCATCTTAGAACTGACCGTGAACAGGAGCAAGTATTAATATTGTTCAGGTCCGACAAAAGAGCTCAGAATCCCAATTCGGTCAATTCGGCTCAGCTTTCCTTCCAGCCCCTACATTTCCTTTCACCACCTGGTTTACATTTTCTAGCATCAATCTTGGCGACAATATGCAGGGTAATCTGCCATTAGGCACATTTACACAGACTTGGGAAGTAATCCGTCACAAGTAATTTTCTGATTGCCACATTACTTTTTTTTTGAAGTAATTTGTAATGTAATTTCGTTACGAAATATTTTTAACAAAGTGGGACGAGTCCGCTCCTCAGTTTACAGTAAACTTTCAAAATAGAGGAGGGGAGGAAGGGCGGGGGGGGGGGGTTAGGCCATCTCTGGCGTGCTGACAGAGAGAGAGAGAGAAAACGCGTAAAAGTGGTGTGATCCTCTATGGTTTTGTGAGATGGATGGCCACTGCTTCCCTTCCTCTCTATGCCCTCCCCTCCCCTGTCCTCCACGAATATTGGTGTAAAAGTGAGAAACGATGAACGATCGATAACCCGAAACCGCCACTTTTTCTCTGACTGGTCGAGTTTTCGGTCATGGAGCGTCCGTCGTTTCCATGGCCATCTCTTCATGAGATGTTCAAATTTCAGGGCATTAAGGAAAACGGAAACCTAGAGTTACAGTACACATTTTGCTTGCCAAAACAAAAAAAAAATGCGATGGGTTAGCTTGGCTATGCCAGGATATACGTAGCGTGAGCTTATGCGCACAAAATGAGAGGCGCTATCAAGCGGCTCCGGTGCAGCGTCAGACTTGGCTACTGCGCAACGGAGGCGCACAGCTGTGCACGCGGCGGCGCCAGTGCGTCTGCCGTGGCTATGACGTCACTCCTCTGGAATGCGCAGACCGGCGAGTCGGGCGAGGCGGGCGCGGCGGCGGCGGAACGCGCGGTGGCGGCTTCGCGTGGCTCTCATAATGAGCCGTGCTCATTATGCGGAGCTCCGCCGCCGCCGCCGCGCGCTCCGCATAATGAGCTCGGCTCGCATAATGAGCACGGCTCATTAAGAGAGCCACGCGAAACTGCTTAACCTCGGCCAGTGTAGCTCACGCTACAAAAAACGCACATTGTCATCAGCAAAACCAACAAACTCTAATCTACGGAAACATATCAAGGTAAGCTGGGACACCTGCATTCTGCATTGGTCATACATTGTAAAGTTAGTACCAAGTTTTTCTTTTCTTGTCAATAACAGGCGAAACACCCGAGTCAAGAGGAAGCTTTCGTAGATCGCTTCTTTAGCTCCGAATCTCGTAGCGCCGGTAGATGCTGCTACTGAGCATGCGCACCGCGAGCTCTGTCTGCACAATTCCAGGGATCATTTCCGGAGGCCGTAAGCTAACGTAATGGCGGGCGTGGTTGCAGCTTTCGGTGCCTTGTCAGCTTACAGGTGAACGAAGTGCACCTACACTATTTGTCTTAAATACAATATTTTATTTTTACAACGACTACCATATTACGGGCGTATGAGAAATGAAAATTAGTGTTGCAGAAGATTTTAAAAATATATCAATATTGTTTCTATTGTTTCCTGGACACGTGTACTGAAAACGTAACGTGAGAGAAATTTGTAACGTAACGAGTAAAGTAATTCATTACTTTTCAGTGAAAATAATTTGTAACGGTAATCCATTACATCTGAGGCTCGGTAATTTGTAATTGTAATCCATTGCACACGTCAAGTGACGAGCACAAGTCTCCATTTACACAAAATCCCCAAGATCTTTACACAAATGTGTGTGTATATATTGCATCATTGTAACAGAAATTGGAGTAAACCCCTAAAATTCGGCGGCGCGCGCGACAGTCGAACAAAACGACTAAAAATTGCGCGCCTGGCTCCTTAACTCGCTAGTGCTCGTTGAAAAGTAAAAACAAAAACTTGCAGCAGGCGACTTTTGCATTCACCCCCTTCCTCCTCTTGGCCCGAAAAGTTATGCGGCGAATATACTTTATATTTCTGGAAACGCGTATGTGATTTGTCTGTGACTGTTTACAAGACACGCTAATCGCGCTGGTGGTGGTGAACACGGGTAGTGGCTATAACGTACTTCAGCCTCCAGGGCCCGTTTGCTCGAAGCGCTAACCGCGGCTAAAGTTAGCCCCAGTACCTGGGAGAGGGATTTTGAAATCACGTCACTGGCTTGGTAGGGATGTGGGGAAACATGGCGGTGCGCCGGTGAGTGAGCGCCGCTCGCTTTGGAACTAATATGGCGTTGTAGCTGCAATTTCGGGCGCGTCAGTCAACAACGAATGGTGCAAGAAGCTTTCGCTTTGCCTTGACTCGCTTAAATCGCAAAGCATAAGCAATGACCTCGCCACATTTTTTAGGTAATCTTTCGATTCTGGCCATTCCTAAGCCTAAATGAACGCGATGCTTGTCGGCATGGCAACGTCTTTGGAAAGCGGATTGGCTTGACTCAATCGGCCAAGTATTGATAGCACACAGAAGCAGCCAGCGTCCCAATAAACCTTTCTCTAAATTACCCGAGCATCGAGGAGAACGCTGGAAGTGTAATTTTACGGTCCGCGCGCACTGGCTTTCCTCCTATAAACGATTCGAACTAAATAATCAAAATAAGGCTTTGACAAAAGCGCGTGCAAGGCAAAATTTATTTTAGACTTTTTGCTTTAGAACAATTACTACTGCAGACGCCAGCACGTGCAACGCGTGTAACTATACTCGTACCATGTACCTCGGTGCTTGGGAAATTTGGAAAAAGGTCTATTGGGACGCTGTCTGCTTTCGTGTGCTATCAATACCTGGTCGATTGAGTCAAGGCAATCCACTTTCCAAAGACGCTGCCATGCCGACAATTATCGCGTTCCTTTAGGCTCAGGAATGGCCAGAATCGAAAGACTATCTGAAAAATGCGGCGACGTCATTGCTCATGCTTTGCGATTTAAGTGAGGTAGGGCAAAGCGAAAGCCTCCTGCACCATTCGTTGCTGACAACGTTACTGAACCACCCAGTTGGGAAACTGCCATAGAGACTGCTCTGAAAAAGTGGCACCGACCCGTCCTCCAGAACCGAGCTAATGGCGATCACAACGCCGTTATTTCTCTCGCAGCGGCCACCCGAGGAACTGCACGTGACTTTCATTTTGGTTTTAATCGGCCATTTTGGGGCCGAAACAGATACTGTGCAAGGGGCTTCAGGGGTGCCACCCTCGAACCCAAGCGGACGCGCCGCGGATTACAACCGACGTTAATATGCGCCTAGCTCGGGACGCGCTACCTGAAATCACCGCTGAGGCACGGTGGTAGAAAAACAATATTAATTGTGCTGCAAAACTTGCAAACTAAATATTTTAGAAAACAACACGCGCCCATCATTTTGTACTAAACTCCAATAAAAGTTACTACAAAAAGAGTTTTTTCCGTTGTTTTTTACGCAAAAACATGCCTTCTAAAAGCTCAAGATGACCACACATAAGACAAATGATACAGAGTGGCGCTGTTGTCGTATTTAGCTCGGTCTCGGTGGACGCCAGCGGCCCAGGTTTCAACGGTGAGTTTTCCCAACTGAGGGTTCGAGTAACGTTGGTTGCTGACTAACGCGCCCGAAATTGCAGCTACAACGCCATATTAGTCCCAAAGCGAGCGGCGCTCACTCACCGGGGCATCGCCATGTTTAAACGCATCCCTACCGAGCCAGTCACGTGATTTCGAAATTCCTCTCCTAGGTGCTGCGGCTAACTTTAGCCGCGGTTAGCGCTTCGAGCAAACGGGCCCAGATTGTTTAACAGTATCGCGAGAACGCCGACCGGCCGGTAGATCAGTGCTGTATCGCGGCGTGAAACAGCAAGTCAGCGAGGCTAGGCGAGTGCCTTCTGCCACATGCGCATAGTCTCGCTGACCTGCTCTTTCACGCCGCAATAAGGCGCTGATCTACCTGCTGGCCGGCGTTCTCGCGATATTGTTTAAAAATCTGGAGCCTGTATACATAGCGTTCTAGGGAGTGCGCATGTTTTGTACCGGCGTGTACTCTCTTCATCAAACGTCTGCAACAGCGTGTCGGCTCTTCTGAAGATCCACCCGGGCGGGCTATTCCACGCTTCGAAAGAGCGAACGATCATCAGCTCCAGGAGAATACTTTAACGTCTTTGTAAACTCGCGTTGTAACGACAGGTGCGCGTCCAAAACTACTTTTGTTCTGCCTTGCGTTCTACTTGTTCTCTGCCTTATATTCTTTTTAGTCACGCGAAATAAAGTTAATTTTGTTGTTGAATTCGGGATCTTTGCAGAACAAAACATGGGCATGAATAGATAAACCCCCTTGTCACTGTCTGATACTCGGCGGAGTATACTTCTCTCGCCAGAATATGGCACGTTTTGACACAAATGCTGTTTATCCTTCCACCGTGGGTTGAAATTCAAATTGTACCCACTTTATGATGTTTCGAAGCCACGTATGAAACAAGCAGATATACACCAATTGATGTTGGCTAAAATCCATGTAAACTACGACGTTTTCTTCGCTCGTATAAGTGAGTTCCAACTTTGTATTTTTCATACGCGGTTGCGATTTGGCAGAGAAGATGTCCCGCGGTAATGAAGTCTCTTGCGTTGCGCAAAAGGTCGGTATCTGATTGTTTCTTCGTTACCTTCGTATACAACCCTTGGAAACCCGTATGAACAAGTTCAAACCAGATCGAACAGTTATTTTTAATATTTATGTTTTTGCTTCGGAGCTCAATTTGAACCGAACCGCAAAGTATTCGCGCGTTCACCCTGAAACCAAACCGAACTGAAAAAAATTTGGTTCGGCACTCTCATAAATATACATACTTTCAAAGCTTTAAACAAGATAAAGATATGTGAAGCCTGTTCCTGCTGCATAAAAATAATATGCTAACTTTAATAAAACATGCTCCGTAATCCTTAAAATTGGGGCTTATTCAGTAGTGAAGTATTGTTCAAATTCATAATAATACTTAATATATTGCATGCACAACTATAATTAACTCGTAAGAAAAAATGTTAAACCTTACGTGGCTAGATACATTTTGGGAAATATATAAACCAAAATTTTCGGCCACCTCCTCTTAATAAAAAATCGAAACTTAGAAGAACTAGTGGCAATTTCTTACCAGCTCTTTGGTAAATGGGGCAATGATGGCCCCGACGCGTCCAAGCGTGATAGTGAATCCCATGGCCAGTGTCCGAATCTTTGTTGGGTAGAGTTCCGACAGCTGAACGAAGTTGACCGAGTAGGCGCAGGTACTGCCCAGTTTGGTTAGCAGAGCAAAACAAAGTTGCAACCACCAGAGACCTGATTGGGAAACGGCAAAGACGTTGTTACCTAACTTTAGTTAACTTTAACTTTAGTTTACAAGGAAGGTGCCATATTCAACAAGCCTCTATATATGAACAGTCATACGTTGTTGATGGATTGAATTTGATATTTCGAAAATGGTTACAATCTTGTCTAGATACTTTTCAGAGCACAACACTGACAGCAAAGACCTCCGCTGTACGCTGACTATACTTTGTTTCCTTACATGTCAGAGCTAAGCCGAAGGCACGAACGCATAATACAATGCAAATCAGTGGGCCTTCCCAATACATGATAGGTTTAGCGATGATTGAACACGTACATAGACGTGATGAGTATGATGGCGTGGTATATTTCAGGCAGTTTACTTGGTCCCATCGGGTTGTAAAGTCGGCAGGAGAATCCCAGAATATTGATGATATTGCGGATATTTATTTATTTGTACCTGCATCGCCCAGTGGACATCACAGTAAGGAAGACTAAGAAATTGGCAAAAGTACAAAAAAAAACAGTAAATAAAAACAATGAGATGGACGAAGATAAACACTCAAAACACGACATTCCAAACGCACTACAATAACACAATTTCTTAAAACAATTATTTAACAGTATGGAGCACGTTCTAATCATAGTTTTTTTTGGCGAAAAAATTACCTTTTTGAGACACCAGTTTTTGCACACACAAAAAATCTTTTTTTTTTCTTTTTGATAATTTATTCTGCGAGAAACATATTTGGTTCCATGATATATGTTTATATATCCAGACCAATGTTACCGTAATAAAGGTTGCTAAAAACATCTTGCGAGGAAAAAAGGCACATTCATAACGTTGCGAAAATTTATTTATTTCTGGGCAACTTCTTAAACTACAAAGAAACTGAAAACCGTTTTTCCGTCATATTTATGTTTATTTTTTATTTATTTGTTTATTATTATAGGACCAAAGACGGATTCTGGGATTTGGGCAATCGTCACAGGTTGCGTATTTCGAAGCTTCTTGAAGGTCAGATACCTTCCGCACAACAAAAAAACGTTTTCCATGGCTTATGAAACTACATAGAAAGCACCAAATATTCATAACAATGTTGTTGTTGCTTTATGTAGTTTTGTAAACAATCTAGTACATGGTCCCTTTGACGTAAATTTACCAGGTTTGGATGATAACAACTTTTGTAATCTTCAATGCAATGACAAAATTTGTATATCAAATGAAAGCATAAGCAAATACCTATTCAACAAGTACAATAGAGCTATAATCACATAAAAGTTCCTTGTTGGAAATTATCTTTGCATAAAAGAGGAAACTATAAAAGTACAAATTTCAACATAAATGTTTCTAACAAGAACACATTTAAATATGTTTGTTTTATTGTATGAAGATACCTGAATTGGTCTAAAAGATCCAATAAAAATCAGATGTAATATTTGGTAACTTTGTAATACATGCATTCTAAAATACGATATATTTCAAGTTATATATTAAGATGCGAAGCTGCGTCGTAGCCAATTGTTTTAGTCAGATTGTGAATGATTTGTTTGCATTTGCTTGTTGTGTTGGTTCACTTCAATCTAACAAATAATTAAACACGTTATGCATCATATATGAACGTTTTCATACACACGTCCATATTATTTCCTTAGAAAATCAAAGAAACTGCAAGTAAAAAACGTTTCCCTTAACTGAGTAAATAAAAACAACTGTTAATAAATATTACCCTCTTAACGTTTTATCCGGGATACTGAGGCACTAGGGACGAAGAAAAATTAATTCTGATGCGCCACGAGGCCTAACTAGAAATTTCACCCTTTTCAAACTGCCGCTTTGCTCAGCTTAATGAGAAGCTGGGCTGGTTTATACCCCTGTCAGACGGCGTTTTAAAGATCCTTTTCACTAAGCTCCTTTATAAAATCGGCGAACCAGCGCACGCCGTAGAGCACGTGCGCGCTCCACAGAGCACTTGCGCACTCCACATCGCGAGCTGATTGGCCGATTTTTTTTAAAGGAGCTTAGCGAAAAGGATCTTTAGAACGTCTGACAGGGGTATTAAACGTTCCGGTAGAAGAGCCTTAGCTAGGTTAATGACGAGACAGCCATTCGAAGCATCCGAAACGGTCGGGGCTCTTTTTATGGTCACGAGAGCCCAACCCGCTCTAGAGACAAAAGCACGCGCTCGTGCGCAGCGCTCGTAGATTTGCCCTCCGGCTGTGTGCCGGTAGATACATCACAGTTCCTATCTTCGTTTCTTTTTAAAAAAATTATTATATTGACCGTGATGAAGTACAATGTTCGCCAAACCTAACGCAGTAATGAAATGGTCTCTTTTCATCACGTTTTGTACTATGGGTTGACTTACCGGCCCACATAAGAGGTGTCGTTTTGATCCCATATTACAATCTAGCGCGGCGAAGACATTCCAGCTACTGCAGTAACTGGATTAACTTAGAGTAGCCGGAAATATATAAATATCTCGGTAACCGATTTGCGGCGCTAAGTTTGGAGAGCACTGTACGTATAATTGCATAAAATATTTAATAACGCATGTTCACACGAACGTATATTGTGAACACAAAGCGACGCTAAAATGGTTTAAAGATTGGCTCTTATAGGGGCCCTGCAACGACCCTTTGGCTAGTATTTTATTTGCACCGTACCTGAGCGCAGTGAACTTAGTAACTTGGTAAAACTTTTTTTCTCTCAAAATTCGGTTTATTTTAAAAGTTAGAGGCAAACTAAAGCTACAGAAGCAAGCAAAAAATAACCTCCGTCATGACGTTCCTGGTCCTGGCTTGGGTGGCCAATGGTAGAAACAAAGCGACTGGCCAATCGGCTGTGGCTTAGGTTGGTGGCCACTTCCCCTGCAACCGCATGCGGCACTTGCCGGCATGAATTTACCGGGTCTGTCGGAGTTGGAGGTCCACACCTCGATAGAAATGCGGAGACGGGAGTAATACCGTACGAAGACACAGGTCGTAAGCATCTGGAGTGCGCTGACGAAGCCTCTCGGTCCCAACTCGACGACGCTAAAGTTCCAGAAAAGTTCCGGGTGGGTCTCTCGTGGCGCGAGACCACAGGAGACAAATTCGTACTTTTGTTTCTTGCAAAATGTGCAGCCGGTGTCGTGCGTCGTCTGCTAGAATCAGCGGAGGCTCCTGCGCGGGCCTGTGCCACCTCTTCTACCGATGTATTGTTGACGGGTCATCGCGCGATGTTTCTTACATAGAGTTATTACAGTGTACGCTGCAGGTTCAACTGGCACTGGTGTGTTGTCGCAAATAGAAGCAGACAGCAACCAGTCAAAAATCCTCCGGCAATGTATTTCTATGTGAAGAAGTAAGTGAATTTTCTCCCTGCGCTCGATCGAAAGAGACAGTATCCCGAAAATCTCGTACGTGCTAGGTAGCTTTTAATATTTATCAGTCAGGCAGAGAAACTAATTGCTCATTTTCGGAATTTCTCGGTCAAATTCATTTAATGAAAAGCTGTGCTGGAACGGCTTTGTTCATATATTTAAGTGCGCTGTCGGACGCTGTTTGCGCGAACACGACGTCGGCGCTTTTCAGCTTGGAGAATATACTTACCAAACGAACGAAGAGCAACTGTAAAACCAAGAAAGACGGCTAGAACTGCGCAGTAGCACTGGATCAGTAATTCCCTGTGCGTCTACGATCGAAATAAATTGAAGGGCGCGTAATATAGTCCGATTTCTAGTAAGTTAGTACTGCTTTATACTTTCTGCTTTGTGCGGAGGTGCTAGTTCTACGTTCAAAACATCACCCGCACGCTCGAATGTTTTTACAAGTGCCGGATAAAAGCTGTCGGGCATAGGGAATAACAATGACACCTTTTATAGCTCGTGTACTTTATTCTTTGTTTTGAATGTTTTTAACCTCTCATAAAGATGCAAGACGGGGTCATTTTGTGTATAGTGACAGGGCTGGCATATTAGCAATATAAAAGCGTCACCGGAATGCTGGCGAACCTTGAACACGCTTTATATTTTTTTTTCTATTGTTATTTTGCTTAGAATCGTCGCTTGTCTTTACACACCTGCTGTGGAACAGTGGTTTTGCCTGAACTAGAGCGAAGTTAAACATCGGTCGCTGATGCAGAACAATGCGCTAACTAAAGCAATTGCACTTTAATAATGTTAATAAAGGTCCATACTCTTCGGTGCGACCGAAGTAACAGAAGTGTTATACGTTATTTTCCGGCGAAGATACAAAATGCGCGCCCGTTTCCCCACAGAAATGCACAGGAGCACCGAAAAAGCAGAGTGGTTGCTGTCTGCTTCAATTTGCGTAACGGAAGTCGCATAGACACTGACGCCAGTTGAACCTCTATCGTACATTATGACTCTATGGTTTCTTGTTTCAGTGTTTTCTAAACTGCCCTTGTTTCTTTTCTCACGTAAAACGCTGAACAAAAATTACTTTCATAAATAATTGAAACGGTTCGCCCCACTTACATTTCGTATTTTGACTAAAAATAAAAGCTTTTATCGGCTCTGACCAGTCGCAAGGCAGCAGCTGACCGGGACCGACGACGTCACGAATTCGTCACATGCCGCGCGCGTTCGGCACCACGGGGCGTCCTCGTAGTAGGCGGTTTTCACTTAATCCAGATAAAATATGACGAACTGATATTCAGTGACTTTATCCGTGCCCGCTGGGTTGCCCGAAGCACAAGAGATGTGGAAACGGCAAAAAAGGTCAACGCTTAAATAGGATTTCAAGGCCCCTTTAAGGCTGAGCAAATTGTTTTAACATAAAATTAGGGAACCATTCTTATTTCTAGTTCTTGTCCACAAGTCGAGTATCGAATTTTATAAACAAAACTAAAATCGTTCTGATTTTTTTTTCTTTTAGTTTTTCAGCCGTGGGTCAGATGTGCTACATCACTCCTCGAAATAATAATTCTGGGTTTCAGGAGTGACTATCTGAACGAAATCATCAGCACGCCCAGTTGTTTTAGGTTCTTTCGTTCTGCGGTTGTGCAAGAAAGCTTGATGTATGAATGATCTCCTTAGGCCGCTACGTGTACCTGGCTCTTCCCGCATACCGTCACAGCACGTATGGCTCACTACCTCTTGGCCGAGGAAAAGGAACGGAATGCTATACGTTTTGGCAAGAACATTGTCATGTCATTAATGAACAAAAGCTCGAAACAAGGACGGGCGGGTTTCGCAATGCTATGTTAAAGAAATAGCTAAGCATTGAGAGTAATGTTGTAACCCGCTTTAACGGTGCTTTTCGGTCACATTAGACGTTTTCGTGAAACTGCGTTACCAGATACTACGTGAAATTGTATATACTTCACCAAGGCTTAGGCAAGCTTTCTTTTTATAAAAAAAAAAGATGAAAAAAGAATATCAGCAAGTTCAAACAAGGTTATAACCTTGTTTTAACTTACTGATATTTCTTTTGTTTTTTACAAGACAAGGAGTGCAAGGAAAAATGAGAGTTGTGGACTCTTCAAAAATATTTTTTTTTTACCTAATTACTTTAGTACTCCGCATGAAACGTTTGGAGGAAAATATCTAGGAGTTTTTAATTGTCGTGGGATAATTTTAAGGATATATTTTATTTCTTTAAGTTAATGAGGTAGACATGAGGAAAATCATCATATATCAAAAAGGTCCTGCAACAATGTTTTGACTGTTTTTTTTTGTTTTTTTTTTCAATTTGTGCACCGAACCTGAGCGCACTGAACGTATTAACTGATTGAAACTTTTCTTTTCTCGAATTACGCTTAATTTTAAAAGTTATAGGCAAATTAGAATTACGAAATAAAGCGGAAAATAACCTCCCTCATAACGTCCCTGGTCCTGGATTGGGTGGCCGTGAACTAGAGGAGGGGTAGTGAGCTCAGCGAGCTCTCACGGCTGCCGCACTCCGCGTCGACGGCTCGAGAGGGCGCCACTAAAGCATGTGCTGGATAGGCTGGATGAAGCGGGCGGCCAGGGCGGCTCGCACAGCATTTGCTGCGCGTCTACACACTAATTTCGGGATGACACTTCATTGGCCACACACGACAGCAAACACGGGGTAAAGATCAGTTCAGAACAGGAGCCACTTCGCTCTGCCAAACCACCAAACGGCAAAACCACAAGCAAAACCTGCTCTCCGAAGGCCTTCGGAACGCTCAGAAACGGTCGGATCCTCCAGCCGATACGACCGCAGCGCCGCCGCGTACATCCGGGACCTCTCTACGCTCGCCGCTTCGCAGCAATGCGTGGCGCGCGTCGGCGGCGGCACCTGATCCCACTACCCCTTTCTAGTATGCGGCGGCTTTTCCACCACTTGGTGGCGGGTATGTCGACGGGTCATTTCTTGTTTCCGTACTTTATGAACTGCATTTCTTTTTTTTTATCTAAAATACTAAACAAAAACTACTGTCATACATAAATGCAACCGTTCGCGGTACTTTTATTTTGTATTTTGACTAAAACATGCTTTTAGTGGCTCTGACCAAATCGTAAGGCAGGAGCAAGCCAGGTCCGACAACGTCACGATGTCGTCACATGCCGCGCGCGTTCGGTACCACGGGGCGCCTTCCTAGGTGGAGGAGGCTTCCGCGTCGTCCGGTTACAATATGACGCACTGATATTTAGTTACTCTCTGCGTGCCCGTTGGGTGGCACGAACATCAAGAGATGTGAAAGCCGCAAAAAAAGTAGACGCTTAAATATGATTACAGGGCCCCTTTAAACATAATATCCCATCTCCGCATCAACCTCACTTTATTTGTGTATTATATGGAAGACAACGAGTGCTCTGACAAGGTGCCAGGAATTACTTCATAAATAGGTGTACAAATGACGACGACTAAGCATCGCATCTTAAAGTAGAGCTTGAAATATTTAGCATTTTTAAATATAAGAATCTATATGTTCGAACCATATATTACATCTTATATTTATTGAACGTTTTAGATCATAGCGAGAGCTCATCATCACAAAAATATATTTTAAAATTGCATTTTTACTCAAATTGAGCTTAAAAGTCCTACTTTTAAAGCTTCATATTTTATTCAAAGGCGCCTATCGCCAATATGACCTTATTTGAATATAACAATAGTGTTCTTATAGATTAGTTTTAACACAAGTTTTATCATCATCTAAACGTGGCGAATTATTATCAAAGGGGCCTGGTTTTGGATTGTTTACAAAACTTAATGCAAACAACAACAAACAATGTGTGAATATTCAGCTCTTCTGTTGAACTTTACAAAGCCTTGTAAAACGTTTCTTTTATTCTTCGGAAGGTATCTGAGCCTGCAGAGGCTCCCAAATACGCGACCTGTGACGAGCTCCCAAATCCCAAAATCCGTCTTTGGTCTAAAAGAAGTCAAAGACTCCTAAACTTAAAATACGACGCAAAGACAGTTTTCAGTTTCTTCCTAGTGAAGTCTTTTTGCAGCATATATATATATAGTTTTTCAAATGTTTTTGAGGCGTGACCCATTTTCCTGTACGACTTGAAATAAAATCGGCCACGCACGTTGGATCGATATACCTCATGGATCCTTAATGCCTTATGGTGAGACCTACAGATCCGTAGCGTTCACTTTTGTCGATCGTAGAGTGCGATGAATTATAAAAATTATGACTTTTTAAAACATTTATTGTACTAAAAACAACTTACGCTTTGGGAGAAATATGATGACCACCGAACAGAGAGCGGAGAATGCGTACAGGATGACGTAGGATGGTCGTCGCCTGATGTAGTTGATGAATAGCACAGAAATAAGCCTGACTGGGTACTCCATTGCAGCCATGAGGGCAAAGCTCACGTAAGGATTTCCCCCAAGCAGTATGCTTGAATACGTCAGATTGTAGTAAAGAAGTGTGCCCAGAATCCTGTAACAAAAGACGGACCAAGAGCTATTAAAACTGAAATATTATAAAAAAAAGTTCCGTCTGCGTTATAAGGCACTTGAGAATGAAGAAGTATAATTTTTTTTCTTGAACTATATTTCTTTTCTTTTTTTTTTGTATGCTACACCTTAGTAGTATAAACGACAATTCACTTAAAGATTTGTGCATCGCTAGCCGCATCGTATTGGACTCACTTGATTTTTACTCATCATCATATGTTTATTCTTACCATAGTTATTTGTGTTCGTCAATCCTCTTCTACGGCGGCATCCCTGGTCTGAACTACTAGCTAGTTCTATAAAATCCTCTAACTACATGCATTGAGAATTTGTAAACTAAAGCAGTAATAAAAAATTGAAGCAGATATGGGATATGAAAACGCACATTATTATCTTGAGATTTATTGCGTAAAACAGCTCTGAATTGAGCGTTGCCTTACATCAGTGGCGTTGGCACAAGGTGCCGGTGTTAGAAGAGAGGGCGGGCGATCACTGCACACTTCTCAAACATTTAAGAGATTTCTATAGTCGGGTACAAGTTAAGAAGGTAGGAGAAGCTCCTCCCACAAGCGTGGTGCGCCGGTTTCAAATCCCTCCGCAATCGAAAGAAGAGTTCACTGGAAACGCTCCTTGTTCCGCTTCAATGGATAGATAATGGCCACAGAGTGGTGCGAACTTGTCTCCGACCCCCACCTTTTAAGAAAGCGACCTTTGTATTCATCGGAGAAGGAACCAAGCCCCTGAAAGCAGCCTTTGTATCAATCGGAGGGGGAAGCTAATCCCCGAAAGTCGTCTTTGTTTCCATCGGAGGGGAAAGACTCTAATCTCCCTCTCGTGGCTTCCACAATGCTAAGTCAAAGTCGAAAGATAAAGCAAATATGTACAGAAAGGCAAGACCCTCCTCGCGCGTTGGCCGCAACGTCACGGAAACGATGGGACGCTATTGGATGCGGAGGTGGTGGAGGGATATATGATTCCCTTTGAGGGGCATATGCCGCTACCTTCTTGACTTGTAACCTACTATAGTAAGGAGTTGAGTGGTTGGAAGTGAAAATTGTCCTCCCATTTCCCCAACACTCATACGATGCCACTTCGCAGCATGCTACGCTGGGTTTCTATAGGTAAGAAGCAAACGTGTTAAGAATTGGTGCACGCTCCAGCCTGAAGTACCACCCACTTATAGATCTGTATGTGTAGGAACATGTCATTCATAATTTAAACTTTCAGCAGTTAACCCATAGGAGAGTCATGTTGCATAAGGAACGATGGATGAACATATTAAAGTATATATATCCACCTCTTAACACCCATATTAATCACGTCACCACCTTAGTTCTTTTGCGCAGTACTTTCATATGATACCTTATGAACTTTAATAATCAGAAGGTGTTCTCGTACCAAAAATATCTTCCAATCTTCAATAGCATTCTCGCTTGATTATATACTTTTTGTGCACCATAAAGTGAATAGCGCTTTGTAAGACCAACTGGCATCAATATAAGAAGTTTATACTTACGACATGATGCACATATTTACTGTTGTCCACCTAATGCAGGAGACGCGAAACAGTTCAATAAAGGTGGGCTTCTTAGACGTGTTTTCCTAGAAAGCAATAAAGAAGAAACCAGCCCCCCCCCCCCCTAAAGTTAGAAAACAGGAAGCACAAAAGTTGAAATGAAATGCCCTAAGTTCTTAGAATTACCTTCAATCTTACTGCTTTAAGAACCCCTGACACGTGGCTACTCGATGTGTCAGGTGTCATTTCCAGGAGCTCTCTTGCAAACACTGTCTAGTGTTCGTTACGGCCGGATTATATTTCCAGGTATTCAGGCATTCATAACACTATAGCACTTAAGTATTTATTCATGTTCTTTAAAGTGGATGTCAAAATAATTAATAATTCTCCGTTGAAGGCTATAATTACGTTTTTTGCACAGGTTCTTGCTTTCCAATTTGATTAGTCTTAACAAAGTCCGTCTCCAGTAGGGGTATAATTCACTGTTATGCTTCTTTTTAATTCCTATAATTCAATCGACATTTTAGATTATGTAGGTTTTCCCTGTGACCGCATTATCAAATAGACTTAAGATACAAATTTTAAAATACCAAAACAACTAAATAAATTGCAGCAAGGAATGTTTTAGCCTTGGTCAATGCAAACGAGTCTGATATCAAATCTTTTTTTTAATGTTGGCACTATTGTTTAGGTCAGTCGGCTCAAGCCAACCACGAACAGGTTCACCCCACATATTTCCAGCTCAGGGACACGTTTGAACGTCTTGAACATATGTTTAATTTTGTGACCTCTTTTGATTCCGCGTATGGATTCATTCCACTGGCAGCATCGAAGCAAGAGATGAAAAATAAATTTCGGTTTAACTTGGGGTGCCATGGTTAGTTCATTTAGGCTTTCATTATTAGCTCAGAGACGTTTGCTGCTCAATAGGCACATTAAAACTTTTACTGTATCTAAAAGGTATTCCCACTGCCTTCAAGTTTCTCATTATGAACAGTTCTTCCATGCAAAAAAAAACCAGCGTGAACCAATTATAAGTTAACTTAGGTTGATACATATTGGGTGTTTTAGCTAATTTATGCCAAGACACAAAAAAGCTGGTGCAAACTACCCGTGATAAAATATTGTTCAAAGCCCTATTGAGAAAATTATTTCTTGCAAGACGTCGCACTGCTTAATAGGATTAACCAGTGTGGCACAGATTAATTAGCGAACTTTTTAAAAAGTAGTTTGTGCGAAAGCTTTTAGATGCAAACGTCTCTATTTCTAAAGGGCTCTAATTTTTGCACAAAAACTTAAAATAACTTTTTTATGCGACTACCCAACATCGAACTGCGATGTTAGTACACTTAGTCATGAGCGACGTTTTATATATATCTCACACACCCTCTGTAGAGCTCATAAAAGTTTAACACACAAGGGCTACCTTAATGGAAACAATACAAAGATATATTCCTTAACAGGTTTTGCAACTCTTGTATTAAAGAGTTTGTGCTCAAAATAATATTTTAAAGGTTAGTTAATTATTTTGTTAATTAGTCAGTGTTGACGATTGTAAAGAAATATATTAACTTGCTCAGTGGGACTGTGAACAGTAAGGCACCAACTTTTTTAAGTCTTGGTAAGAACTATCTGAAACTATTCATGCACCGAATGCATTCTAACACCATCATCATCTCCCTGAAATATCCACGTCCGTCCAACCGTTCGCTTGCACGTCCCCCCCCCCCCCCCCCCCCCCCCCCGTTCTGGCCCGCGGTGGCCGGATATGTCAGACAAACTGCTTGGATTCTTATGGCAACAAAATCGAAAGAATGCACGTAGGCTTACTGCGGATTACTGCGATATATGATTATCCTACACCAAGAATAGAACGAATAATCACTCGGTTCCTAGCCCAACGGTCCACCCCCGCGCCAGCCCGCGCACTTTCAAAATACACCGGCTAAGGCGAAAGTCCCACGTTTTCTCCTAGTGTTACGAAATGACGATGCATGCGTAGTGCATGGTGATGTTGTAGATGAGGGCGAGGGCATTTCGAAAACAATACGTTACGTCTCGTTCCCTAAAAGAACTTAATAATGCTTTCTAGACAAATTAAAACAGTCGCTTCTTAAATTATGTATGCTGTGCAAGAGGAGTTTAAAGATGATGGTTACTGCTCTTTCTATCATAATTTATACAGAATAATTAGTACTTCATACACAATGTTGTATTATTGAACGTGAAAAACAGGAGCCTGTTTTTTTTCAAAACTACGCCGCGAGGACTACAATGACGACCAAGGGTAATATATATGCATTTAGGATCATTAAATGCTCATCTCACTCATCTACTTTGTACGCGCGTCATGAGGTTTTTCCTGAGGGGAGTGCCAAACAAATTGTGTAAGAACAATTTCAGAACTGTTATCTTCGTATTTCTTATGTGTTTTGCGGTGCCTCGAATGAGTCTTCGAATGGTGTGTTTAGCGTCCTGTTCTATTCCCTTCATACATAATGAGGGGTCAACAAACGACGTCACATAAGTCGGTATATCATGTTGTCAGATGTATAGATCTTAGAGTTTGGTGCGAGAAGCCCCGGGAGTAAGTACGAGCGAACGCCAGTGTGGCTGTCATCGCGGAGTTCCAAATCCTGGCTGCCGAAATTCTTGTGGACTGTCAAGTCAAAGTGCGACCTGCTGTAGTAAAGGCGACTTCCAGCTTTACTATATAACTGCTGCGACACTGCTAGGATAGCGGCAGGCGGCAGCATGAGGCTTCTATGACGTCATCACTACGAAATCGAGAAACCACATTTTAGGACACGGTAAACACACCAGTGGGAGAATGGCTACACACGACGGCAATTTGAAGTTATGTTGAAGACTATTCTTTCCCAGATCCGTATTTATCGGGACGTGTTGTTCTAAAAGAGCATTTGTTTATTGTTAAAACCTATTTATTTTAGATTCATTTCGTTTAAGTATCTACTTGTTTTCGTATCTTGCAGCAATGATGCAAGAAAAAGCGTGATCGCGGAAGTGCCAAGTGGCCACAAAAGTTGCTTTCGCATGGCCTCGAAACTGGTTACTGCAATCTTTAAACATAGGGCACCTTCTTATCAAACAATCTACTAAAATATACGAAACTCTAGTTTAAAGAATCGACCTAAAGGGAGGATACGTTATTTGGTTTCTGGCTTTTACGATATCGATAGATGATTTGCGTAAGCTAATACCTGAGAAGTCTTGCCCTTGAAATCTTTGATAATGTCCTCCGGCCGTACGTCCTTGATTTTGTTTTTCTTTATAGCATCTGCGAGAACGTGCTCGGCCTCCTGGTACTTGGAGGTCGCCAGCAGCCATCGTGGAGATTCCGACATAAACCTGAAATAAATCAGGTGAATCAAGCCGCCATATTATGTATTGTTAAAACAACTTGCTATATTAGTTTGTAAAGTATTGTCTTTACGAGTTTCTGGGCAGCTTTATAATATCCTGTATACAAAACCGACACTGGTGCAGAAAACAGAAAAAATCCACACCCACCCACTTGTTTATTTGCGTGTATTAAAATAGATGGCGTGCTCGCCATCTCAAGAAATTCAATTAATTATGTGCGTTATTTAGGTTGCAAAGAGAGACACCTATTTCTTAACAAATGTTACGACACGAGGCGGTGTGGGCAAATCTGCATTGCGAAAAAGTTTTGCTTCTCGTGGGCTTCGTGGGATAATGACTTAGGCATGAGCTCCCGTTATAATTGAACTAAATTTTCTAATGAATTTCTTTTTAATTATTCACGGTTCATTTAAGAGAGATGGTCTGGTTCATCAGCGTAAATTGAATAAAAACAAGTACAATCATATTACGCTGTCAAGAAGGTGAGGTCTGATATGGGGTGTTTTTAAGGCTTAAAGGGCCAATGAAACGAATTTTGGGCTGGTATAAATCACTTTAGATTGGGATTTTACTAATAGCACAGCGTTCAGTGGGCCAAAAGAAAAAAAGGTAGAAAGTCGAAAGCCTGACTTTCAGTGCGAAAATTTGAAAACACAGCGGACTATTTCGAGCCTCCTCCCCTTCGTAAGCTCTCTGCCTTCTCACTGTGATGCATCCGCTGTTCCCAAAGCGCGTCACCGGGCCCAAACGCACGTCACACGATACCGGACCTCACTTATTCCCTTCACCCCTAAGCTGACATTGTGGTGGAAGCTACGCGCTTTTTCGACCAATCAGTCGCCTCCCTTTCATCACCAGACCTCATTTTCAGCGCGTGGGTATGCGCGAGAGAGCGTGATCACGTGGCAAAAGTGTGGCTGGCCCAACGAGCACGTAGCTTCCACAGCACTGTCAGCTTCAGGGTGAACGGGGTGGGGAAAGAAACTTTCGTCTGAATTTTGAGCGACGGGCTAATCTTCTGGGGGGACAATGGCTCTGTCCAGGTATACAAACGAGATTCCGAGCAAGAGGGGACGCCCCTCTTTTTGTCTTCTTGAACTGTTTGGTAGAATGCGCGATTTATGATTTAAGGAGGAAAGCTAAACAGGAAAAAGTTGGAAAAGGGTTTCATGACCCCATTAACATGTTTATTTTAAAAATGCCATGAAAGCCACTAATGCGATCTGTACAGGAGCGTCATACGGCCCCGGGAACATATTATAAAAGAATAATCGTCATGATTAGTCTATTATATAACTAAGATTCGTTAGATATTTTTGTAATTAGTGCGGATGAAGACATAGTTCTAAGCAAAAACTAGATGAGCGCCGTTGAAAGCCACTAAATAAGTAATTTTATAGAAAATTGCAAGCATGGCGCGTCACTGGTGCCCCATGCGTGCAAGCATGTGCAGCGTGCGCGTGAACGTAGCAATGGCAAGCTTGTAAACGCACGCGCTTGACCGCACGAGCAAAGAAATGGCGGCGGCCAGAATGCCCTGCTTGCAATCGTCTATAAACATTTGGGGAGCGTCGGAAGAGCGGTGGTGCGCTAAAGTTGCCTCTTGTGCAACAGGCGCAAGGCTATTGTTGCAAAAACACACCCGCAAAGTTGCTATTTCGGTTTTTGTCTCTATCATTCGAGATTTCGCACCGCCGGTTTTGCGTCCGCTGCACGAGTGGTAACATTAGTGCAATACCGCGCTTCCACGCGCCCCAATTCTTTCTCAAATGCACTTATCTAGTAGGTTTCGACGACACTCAGCACGTTAGTAGTTATTATAATAAGTTCATTTTCAATCATATAACGTTGATGAACAAATTTTAGTTGGTTATCCGACTTATCGTGATGATTAACTCTCTATACTGTATCCCCCTTGTCTTACACCTCACCAGCACAGCCCGTATTAGTTTAGATTTCACGGCCTTTTTTAGAACAAATCCGTAAAGCCATAAAAACCCACGCTCTAGATTATTGGCTTATTGCATTAAAGTAATCATAAAATATGAATTTTAGTGGACTTATTGCACAAACCTTTGGGATAATTGTATTTTATTAAAATTAAGGACCACGTTTCTTCGTTTGTTTGTTGGTTTCGCCTTTTCTTGGGTGAAGGTGAAGTGGGGATTGGGGGGGGGGGGGGGGAGCTCGGTCGATATTACTTAACTCTTATATTCAATCCTGTCAGAACACGCAGTCGGGGTGAATTTTACATATCAGTCTAAACACCCGCTCGACCAATTATGTCTGCATATTGGTTGTATGTGTGGCTGGGTTGGTGAATTGATCTTCATTAATTGCTCTCATGATCACCTAAATTTATTTGATGGTCAGCGGATAGTCCCAGTTTCTTTGGTAGAAAAACGAAAATATTGTTTATTCCAACGTCGTTACATACGACACGTAGTAGTTTCATGTATTCATTGATTATTAACAACGGAGTTATTAATTATATAAGAATAAGCATATATCAATATTTTAGTGGCATTTCACCGATCAAGTGCAGTCGAGGGAACCTCTATGGTCACATGCCAAAGTCGCCTTCGGTAAAGAGCAATACTCACTAAGTGTGCTAACTTCGTACTCTTATAAAACACAGAAGTACACTTGACATATATTTTGCCATAATATAAATACGTGAAACGTATTTGTTAATACACTTTTAGTGTAATTCATAATTTAGTGGTGCGGTTCGCGCGTCGTCCCAGTCCGTCGATTAAGTGAGCCTACAAAACGTAATGGTTTATTTATACTCTTAGTAAACTAAAATATACTTTAAGTTGTTTCAAAAGGTGTTTTATAAAAAAAGCAGCAAAAAGTAGTATGCATTAAGCGTATTGCGTTTTGACGACGGCGCAGTCCAAGGGTAACGCCTGCGTGCACGGTGCCTCGTGGAAACGACCGAAGCGTTAGAGCGTATCGGTTCTCTCAGTTGATGCATCAACGCACGATAGCTCGAGGAACCGTCCTACGACGTTCTATCTTAGGTACGTAGCATGCTTGCCTATAGGCAAGCATGCTACGTACCTAAGATAGAACGTCGTAGGCCGGTCCCTCGAGCTATCGTGCGTTGATGCATGCCTAGATTTGGGGCCACCCTTGAGAAGGTGCTCCAGTCCGGTTGTAACGAGATCACTCGTTTCGAAATAAGCGCTGCCAACGATCGGATGGATCTAATCAAGCTGCTCCAAACAAATGTCATGGCGCTCGACATCTTCGTGCGTTTCCTATCACCGGATAGATTATTCACGCACGGGAAAAGGTCTAGGATCAAGGTGCATTCATCACGTGTGATTGGTATGGCTGTTGGTAGCAAACGCACAAGAGGCGACGGACGTGGTGACGATGCACCTATTTGCTCCAAAAAGTGCAAAGAGGCACAAATCATACGCTGCATCTGATCGTACGGTGGGCTTCTCTCAGACTTAGTGTGAAACGAGGCGTAACTTGGGTTAGTACTTTCACTGAGTACCTCTGACTCCCAGAATATAGTAGAGCAGCCTTGTCGTGGAAATCAATTTGTATATATAGGCAATGATAGCTCTAAGAAACCACGCAGGGCGTAATTTCTTATAGAGTTTTTAGTACTGCGTATAGCAGAGCGCAAGTTCGTCTGCTTCTTTTGCAGGGATAGCGATGACATCAGGGCTCCAGGCTCGGATTGACTCTGATGAAAGGATAGGGGGTAGAACTCAGGGCAGCTTGCTTTGAGGTCTACCCGCTATCCTTCAAACAGAGCCTATCACAGCCAATCAGTCAGAGCTCGGCGTTCTGACTTCACAACAAGTCGGCGTTCTGACGTCACAACAACCCCTGCAAAAGAAGCGGACGAACTTGCGCTCCGCATAGGAGCAAATGGGAGCGCTCTGTGTTTGCCTTAGCGTTGCGTGCTCTACGCTGCGCATGCGAGTCGCCGCCATTCGCGAATCCAAGGAAGCGGTTTGGGGCTCCGCGCACGCTCAGTGTGGAACGTGCGTAAACGCTACAGCAAACGCGCAGTGCTTGCGCTATTTGTTCCTATACAGGGATCGGTGACCGAGTGGGCTAAGCGCACGCCAGATCGGAGCACGTGGAGCGAAAGCTCGCGCTGCAGAACCCAGGGATCCTGGGTTCAATCTCCACCTCTGCCCGTTTCGATCTGAATGAGCAGCGTACCGGCGTGCTGTCGTGTACCACTACTGCGTGGTGCACGTTAAAGACCCCAGGCTAGCGGTTGTACTGCACTGGCTAAATGTCTCATCTGCAGCGAGTGACTCGTCGCAACTTTGAAATGGCTGACCAACTACACATTGTCTAAATATCGACACAGCCCCAATGGACATTTTTCACATAGCGACGGCACCAGGCGGTGGCTGCACGAACTAAAAATCGAGGAAGTGACCTACCTGCGCTGCCAATCGATAATGGGAGCTACGCTACCAATTTATTCGCTCTCCGAGCAGCGGCGCGTGCCCAACGCGACTCTAAAGAGGGGGATCTGTGGCGTCCACCCAAACGTCATGTTTTTCTTTCCGTCCACTTTCTTTTTTTGTGTAACACAATTATATATATGTTGCAATTACGTGTTCTGCTCGCTGATTTACAGCCTCCTTCCGAATTTCTTTGATTTCTAGTGCCGACTTCCGCCGCTTGGCATCGAGTGCTCGCGCGTGCGCAGAACGCTTCTCGGAAAAGGTCCATTATGTTCCTATACGCGATGCCAAAACTCACTATTATGGTCACGCTTCTCGCTTTGCGATTTCTTCTTCGGCGTCCTTATCGACAAAAGCGCAATCTCACTAACTTCGGGGTGATCATAGTGAGTTTAATATGCGCCAAGAAAGTGAGAGATAAGAGGAGACGAGGGCGCGCGGAGTTGTCAGAACGCCGAGCTCTGGTTGGAATGATTAGTGGGTAGACCAAAAGCTAGCAGCGTCCTTTATCTCCACTGCACTCGTCGAACACCTCGGAACGCGGTACGCAGGCGTCCGGCGTTTGGCTTTTTGCTTTCATACGCCTTCGACGACTGCAGTGGGGACAAAGGCAGCTAGCCTTAGGTCTACCCACTAATCATTCGAATCAGAGCTCGGCGTTCCGACGTCCCCACGTGCTCTCGTCTCCTCCTCTCCCTCACTTTTTCTCCGCATTGCATGTACGAGCGAATGCGAGCGCGTGCGAAACCGAAAACTGCGGTCTCTGTTTGGCGCGCGGCGACGACGAGCGTGCGTAGAATGGAGCACGCAACGCTAATGCAAACGCACGGCGCGTGCGTTTCCTCCTATACAGAATACTCAAACTCGCTAATAAGTAGCTCGGAACTCTCCGCGCCTAACGCTTTTTAGGCTGCCATTGACTATGGTACAAAGTACGCAATTTCATGTTTGGAGAAGATCAAAGATCTACCGCCGAGAAAAGTCTCGGGCCAGGGGTCGTTGCGTAGCAATTCGCGCTCAATGTGTACATAAATCGTCCTTTTTTTCGCTCATATCTTTTTTTTTTTTGCAAGAATTTCACCTATTCACCTTTCTTAAAATCTGATGCTACTCGTATGTATCACTTTCAAACGTGTACTTAAACACGTATTACGTTCAAGCATGTACGTAATCAATGCGTTGTCATAACCTGAAACGCCATCCTCTGACCCTCTCCCACAAGTTCTCTTTGAATGATTGTCACCATTTGTTTTTGTTTCCTCCTGTACAATGCCATCTCATCATCAATACGTAAAAACTACATGTAAGCGATTTCGCGAGTGACGAGGTGCTGCTGTCGCACGGTCGGCCGCGTGACGATGCAAACCACATGAAAGCGACGGGAGCAAGGGACCAAGGCGTTGAGTGACGTTTTCTAGAATGATGAGGGACAATGATGAGGGGCAATGAGAAATCCCCGTCACTCGTCGCTGATTCGAGTCGCTTGTCGCCGTCGCTCGTCTCGTCGCTCGCCAATCGCTAACATGCGGTTCAGCCTTGTTTCGGTGCGGCACAGTACTTCCTTGTGTTGGCAAGGTGGTTTTCTGCGGCGCTGCCTTTCTCCTGAGCCAAAATAAATATGACCGACTATAACCTCAAATACGTGTTGAGGTTTGGAGACAATCACTTTAATCACTGGAAACGTCATAACGGTAGGACGTTCCAAGCCGCGATTACATTGTTATCAATGGTCTTGATTTGAGAGCACGGCATTGCGCGTTGATAACAATGCTAACATAATTAGCTACACATTTTAAGCTGTCATTTAGAATATCAAGAAATTAACTTTCTGAAAAATCAGGCGTAATGTATAACATAGTAGGTTAAAAGGCAGGTATTCCATTCTAGTATCACAAAACAAGGAAAAAGTACAGCAATAACATGTTCAAAAAACGCCAAAACCTTTTACAGTAAACTGCTCCACTATTTGGCTTAGGTGTACTAGTGATCAATTCAGGTAATAAACGAGTCATAGAGGGAACAAAACATTTTCTCGACAATAGTGGTGTCATGAACACCTGTAATACGAGGGGGTGGTCAACAGGTTTTGCCTCCTAGGTGCTAACCTTTTTCTTCAATCATTGAATTTCAAGATGCTACATTCGAATGGTAGTTTGGACTACCTTGTTTTCCATGGGCACTTGACTTTTTGACCAAGTCCCCACCAGCGGCGATGGACTTCCGTTCCCGGTGCACTAGGCTCTGCATGCCGTCGTAGGAGAATGAAGGCGGCTGTTCACGAGACAAACATTGTCCTGGAGCAGCTGCAGTTCCAAGAAGTTTTACCTCCCCCACCTTACAACCCGGACCCCGCGCCATCAGACTTCTGGCTGTTTCCAATATGAAGGAGCACCTGAAGGCTACACGGTTTTCGTCCAACGGCGAGGTTGCCGATGAAACGCTCCGTTGATGTCGTCAACAGCTGCCTTCGTACTTCTACGACGGTATGCAGATATTAGTGCACCAGTAGCAGAAGTGCATCGCTGCTGTTTGGGATTATATTGAAAAGTGACGCGCTTCTGGAAACAATGAGATTCTAAACTCTGATTTGAATGTAAGGTATTTCAATTCCACCAAAGAATAAAAAAGTTACAACCTAGGAGGCAAAATTTATTGTCCATCCCTGTAATGAAACCGTCCGCGTCCTTTCAAAAACGCGACATAATGTAGAACTATATGAATATGACGACCATTGAATTACATCGTTTGTTTATTTCTTTCCGCCTTGGTAAGAAACAAGTTTATTATATAATATTTTTATATTTAAAACATGAGCCGGTTAGACTACAAATGGAAATAAATAACGCTGAGACGTCTACATCGCTTCTGCTCTTCTGTTTGTTTTTTTAACCGATATGTATGCCTAATATACTTCTTTGTATAATGTTATACCATTTTCCTGAAACAAACCAATTCGTACCAAAAGGGAACTGCGACATTTGAGTGGGCCAGAAAGGATCTAATTGTGCATTATCTTTTCACTTCGTTATACGAATGCAAATACCTGCAAGCACGGCTAAGACACCCCCATCTGATCCTGAGTACAACTCGAAATAAAGAAAGACCGAAACAATAAATGCACTTGAATTAAAAAAAGACTACGCAAAAAGAACCGACAGGACAGAGGGTATTGCGCAACTATTTGCATCATGGCAGATATCCACACAATCTAGATTGAACACTAATTATAGCAATCCTTATCGCCATTTTTTTTTGTTTTTAACTTTAATCGTGATATAAATTGACAATTTACAATATACTATCAAGCAACAATGGCGGTTGTAATTTCTTCGGCACAAAGCTCGTGATTGAATGCGAGTCTTTACCGAACGCTGAGTCAGCACTCGTGTTTCATACATGCTCAGTGTATTTGCCAAAGAATGGACGACTCTGCTAATTGACACATCAGCTACTAGTTGGCACGCACTTATAATAAGCGTCTATACAGGCGTTAAGATTACAGTAGAGGACATTATATATGTAACTTACGTCAGGCAATCATTTCTACGGTGTAAAGTGCGAAGTAGCAATATCATTAAATATAACAATGTTTATAAGATAAGTTAAAATTACGTTATGCAACACATACACGTGATATCAAGCGCAGGGAAATCTTTAACTCACATCCAGTTCAAAGCGAGTAGCAGGTACGCGAGCGATATGACCAGCTGCATGTGAAACCAGTCACGGATGAACCAGGCAAGTGCCACCAGCGTCAGAAGCCCAGTGGTCCAGCCACCGCTCGAGATGAGCGAACCCAGGGCGCGGTGCCGAGCAGACAAGACCTCCATTACTAAAAGAAACCGAGAAAGCTTGGATTACTGAACCCACGCTCAAGCTTGAAGATCTAGTTTCCACGCGTGCTTCGAACATAACCTAAAATGATTTTTTTTACTATATCGTGGTATGCGTTTTATATAGGCTGCTTATTTTAGTCTCTTATTTTAGTTCCTTCAGCTTCGTTTTACTTTATATAAGTTCCATTTGCAAATTATTATCCCTCTCCGATGAGAAAGGTGGTAAAATCTTTCCATTGTCACAGACAATATTAAAAGCACAAGGCGTGGCGAAATTAAGTTTTTTTGTTTTTTCCCCCGTCATATTCGAGCATTTAAGTCAATTGAGCATACTTTTAATATTAAAATGTGTGTTACACTTCGACAATCGAAAATTTATTTTTAGAATAATAAAGCGCATTTCTAAAACCATTAATGAAGTTCGCTTATCGCTACAACTTTGAGTCTTTTAGGCACACATATGTAGTTGCTATATAAAAACAAAAATGCCTGATTTTCAAACAGGGTCCAAATAAGACTGCCCTTATCGCTGTCTGGCCATAACGAGAAATATTTTATTAATGGTGGTCGTGTTCACCGTTTACTAAGCAGGAAGTTTTCTAAATGTTAGCGCGCAGGAGTCAGATAAAAAGGGGTCTAATGTACAGTGTTTTATGTGCCTTGCGACAAAGCTAGCTCTCAAGGACTCAGAGAACAACTCTAGAGCCCAGTGTAATCCTATCGGTGGCCACGTTACCAACCCGAGGCCCACATAGGCATCAACCCACATGCTGCAGGCTTGTGAATGTAGTGTCCCATCGAGTAGATCAAGGTTCGTCCAATCAAATGATTCTTGTCAGGCGGAACCAGAAACTGGGTTGATTAGCAAGTAACAAACAGTGGGTAACGTATCTGAGGTTTTTGGTTACCGAAAAGAGGCCTCGGACAATTACCAGTATAAAATCCAAATTTGGTCTAGACGTTACTTTTTTTGTTGGGTAGGACCTACTCTTATTTTTCCGTTGTAATAAAAAAGGCAGTAATTACGAGGTAATAAATATTTTGCATAAAAAATTCGGCAGCTTAAAAGACGAAGTGCGGAACTGCCTTCGAAGCCACCTTTTGCCAGCTAAATTTCAAATCTGCAGGGTTTGTTTGCACTACTATAGCATATCTCGCTGGAAAACCCAACACATTCACGAGAGAAAAATTAATTCAGATAAATCATGTTTTGCGCCCCTGTGTCATATTTTTAGTAAGAGTGCTTTCCAGCTGTAAAAAAAAAAAAATTCAAACAGATTTGTAACGCGAAAACGAAAAAAGTTTCGAATTCCGTAAGGGCAAATTTGTAAGCCAAAAGGTTTCTACTGGTGGGTCTGCCAACCCCTTTTTTATATTTAAGCCGCCCTTGTGAATGTATTTTATATGTACTACATTCTGAACAATTAAAATCATAATGGCAAAAACAAGGAATGGTAATTAATTACCAAATGTGAAAGTCGTATTTTGAATTCCTCCAATTCCCAGAGAGGAAATAAACCTCCCAATGTTGAGCATCAAAAAGCTCGACGAGAAAGCTGTCATGACACCAGCAACGATGGGAACAGGCACCATGAACGCCAATGCCCGCTTTCTCCCGTACCTGCAAATAAAAAAAACGAATTCATCCCGATGCATTACTTCCAAGTATCTGCGCTTGGATCGTCCCAATGACCTTATCAATGGACGTATGCAGGCAACTAACGAATGGCCGCAAGTGGTTTCGGGCATATTGACTTGTGTCAAAATACTTGAGACTATGCTACGGCGAAATTGTTAAAATGTATGATTGGAGTAAGTACCCATAAATGCAATTTTTGGGAACTGTTATCTTTGACAACTAATAAAAAAGAGGTTTTTCTTTTTTGGTATTGGCTTGACATGGTTTATATCGGGTGATACTTAGATCTCGCCTGATATATAAGATGACCGAGGAGATGCCAGGGCGTCTATATTCGAGTAGGATACATGGAGTCAATCACTGCTATCCATTGAGTGCGATTTCTCCGATGTGACACAATGAACGGTGTTTTTCATTACCACGTTTTTTTGACTGCCGCGTCGCAGTCTTTGTTTTGAGGTCTATAAAAGAAATTTAGGACTCAGCATTCGCCAAGCTGCCTCCCTTGATTTCAGTGCTTTTCGAGAAAGTAGGCACATGTGCATTTTCAGAGTGACCTTCCACTGAGAACGGGCTGAACGAGACTTCTAGGGAGAAGTGTGGACGATGAAGAAGACGAGGCCGCGTAAGAAGGGGGCTGGAGCGAAGGAAAAGCGCGAGTGCGGGCGGGCGAGACAGAACGACCAGGTAGTCGGTGATCGAGCGTGCAGGCAGAGGACGTACAAGGTGGAGCAGCGGAGCAGAGGCCACGCAAGGACCGCCTCGCTTGCAAAACCAAGCAGAACCAGAGGTCGGAAAACCGCAGGCAGTCATCCCCCCTCTACCCGGGCCCCGAGCGGGCAAGGAACCACCTAAGTACCGTCGAGTATTATGTGATGGTAGCGTTTGTTCCGCGTGGTTTTCTCGGGGCTGAGCGGAGCTCGGCGTGATCTGGCAGTATCGAAGAGCGACACACCGAACGGGCCTGTCATTCTTAAGCTCTTGGAGTCTGTATAATGTTAACTGCTCATTTAAGTCTATGATGTTTTTATTTTAATTATTTACAAAAAAAATAAACAAAACTGTGAAATGGCAACGTGAATTTATTATCTAACTTTTCGCTCCCATTCTAGTCGTATCCCGAAACAAACAGGTAATTGCCATTTTAGTCGCTAGAAGATTATTTACTGTCATAAGCACATCAATTCACATATATAAGAACTATTTTAAAGAAAGCACGGTGCCTTCAAATAGCATTTTATTGTTTAATCGTTCTAAACGTTCCTCAAATAAGAAAGATAGAGCGCATTATTAGATTGTCTCAAATGTGGATAATGGTTAAAATGTGTTGGAAGTTCGGTCACGCAAAACAGCTTCACATAGTCAAAAAGGCTGACCTTCCTCTGATTATACGCGGAAAATTGGATGCAAATCTGTCTACAATTGCATAACTACGCTTCAATCTGTATTTTCGCTAGAACAGTTACAAGTTTTCTACATTGAACGATAGAGCTGAATGTTATTTTCTCACCAATCTGAGAGATGAGCGTAGAAGAAGTTTCCAACCATGAGTCCCACCATGTATACACTTTGGGAAGCGGCTCGCAGCCAGATGCGATCACACACCAAGTCAAACTGCAAAAACATGAACAAAGAATCGTGATGGCAAAGTAAAGCCAGGAAGGGTTTGGGCGGTCTTGTGTGCCACAGTAGAGGCCCTCCATCACTGACCTATGTTGTTGTTGATGTTCTTTTCTTAAATTTCGATTCAGCACAATGAAAAATTGAATAACATAAAAAATATGTGGGAAACTATTGTTCATATCTTTGTGATAGGCCAAGAGGAACATGGTAAACATGGTGACGGGAAAAATTGAATTATTTCATTTGAGCTGGAAGCACCTAGTGAGGCCGCCTTTTTCTATTTTAAAATACATAGTCACTGACATCCTAAAAGCACAGGGCATGGCGAGTCGCAAACACATTATTACTACTTTGCAATCAATAGAACCGCGGCTTTAGCCAATAAGAACGCCGAAGAACGGATGACGAAGCAAGAAGTGTGAAAAATAAAAAAGATTTCGTATGATGAGCTGTTGGTAGTTGTAGAACCAAGTTGTGTATGCCAATGAGTAATGCTCTGATAAGGTAACAAACCTGATTGGTGAGTGTGTTGGTGTGGGTTCCTCTGTCGTACTCCCAATTCGAGCAGCGAACTCTAGAATTGTTGCGAATGAGGATACTACCATTCAGCAGTTCCACAAAAGCAAACATCTCGCACCGGCTTGTTGTCACTTCTCCGCTATCTGAAAATAAAACAAGAAACGAGAATTGAGAAGTACGCTGGGCAATGCTCATCACAGAATGGATCATTCCTTAATGTGATAAGCATTGATAGGTTGCAGCGATTGGCTGCTCTTGAGTTAGCCGAACGCTGCAACCTACGGAGAGTACATGTGAATGACGAACCTGAAAATTTGTTTGGACATCTAGAAATAGTCGGTTTCCCGGATATTCTGACAACCAGACTACTTCAACATGCTTTGAACAGTTGGTTTGGTGCATTTTGTTTTGCCGAATCATGGACGATGGTTTAAATAACGTGCTCTTTGTGCCTCGCATTAACATTCGTATTGGCACACGTGCCCGGATGGGATTTGAGGCGTGTAGTTGCCCTTTGGAGCTCGCTTCCCTCTCAATTAACAGAGACAATACGTCGTGAGGGAGACGGAACCCAGGATCTCTTGTAGAATTATCTCCCGAATATTCGTGTAAGAATGCATAGGTGTGTTTGTGTTTCGTTTCGTCACTTGTTTGTCACCGCACGGTTGGTGACAGGGTCACATGCAGTGCATGAGCGCAATGCCCATCTCTACTCAACTGCACACCGATTGGCACTGGGATATAATTATTATAAATAATAGCAATCTCACTGCACTGTTAAACTGAGCATTACATAGTATGTAAAAAGTTATCCAAAGTGTCACAACGTAGGCTGTCTTTATGAATAAAATGTATGAACGAAACTAGCTGGTTTAAAGTGACCATAGTTACAAAAAAAAAAACATAGATAAGGAGAAAAAAAGAAGACAGCACAACCGCGAAGACTCAAGCACAACTCACAATTTATTCGACACTTAACCTATTATCTATAATCTGGAAACAAAGTAGTTGCCTTGTGTTTGTTAAAGGAAGGACAGAAAACGTTTAAAAACTAGTGGAAAGTGTCGTATTTGCTTTTTGAACATCTTGGACAACCTTACAGGGGCGGCAAGTAAGTTTTGAGTGAGAGCTGGTTTTAGCACTTACTTGAGGCACAGTCTGGTGGCCACATTTCTGACAACTAATGTTGCTTGCGCGAACAAAAGAGAGAGAGGAGGACGTGGATTTTGTGTCGGGAGGTATACACGATCCCCTTTCATTGTGGTTGGTGTGACATCAGACAGACTAATAGTCAACGTTACTAGAATACTCAGTTGGGAAACTCGCCGTCGAAACCTGGGCCGCTGGCGTCCACCGAGACCGAGCTAAATGCGATAACAGCGCCACTCTTTATCATTTGTCTGTACTGTGGTCACCTTGAGCTTTTATAAAGCATGTTTTTGCGTAAAAACAAACGAAAAATACTTTTTTTGTATGATATTTATTAGAGATTAGTACAAAATGAAGGGCGCGTGATGTTTTTAAAATCTTTAGTTTGCAAGGTTTTGCGGCATATTTAATATTGTTTTTATACGACCATGCCTCAGCGGCGCTTTCAGGTAGCACGTCCCGACCTAGGTGCATTTTAACTTCGGTTATTAAGACGCGGCGCGTCCGCTGGGGAGATGGGGGTGGCACCCCTGTAACCTCTTCCACTGTATCTGTTCTGGCCGATTATATTCAAAATGGAAGGAACGTGCGGTTCCTCGAGTGGCCGCTGCGGGAGAAATGGCGGCGTCGTGTTCGCCATTAGCTCGGTTCGCGAGGACAGATCGGGGACACTTTTTCAGGGCAGTCTCTATGGTAGTTTCCCAACTGAGTGTTTTAGTAACGTTGCTAATAGTTGCTTAAATGATCGGTGATGCGAACATAAACGCTATGTAAAAAAGGGAAAATACCCAAACTTTTACAGGCATTTAGCTATATGTAACAACTATGTTCTTTTGAGGCATTTGACCTCTCCTGTGTTGTTTGAGAAGAACCAACAAGAACCTTTTATCAAAGATTTCATCACTGTTTTGAACCATACCATTGCAGTGATTCTAGAGCAATGAATTGCCATTCTTTGCATTAGGACCGAAATCAGAAAAATGTCTACAGGTCTGGCTTTTTGTTCTTATATGTGTGTGCTAATGGTGAGAACGCAAAGGATTTGCTTTATCTTTTTGGATAGGCCAACGTCGCGTCGCGTGCAAAAGTGACCGTGAACCTGCAGTGTGCAAAGCTGGTGGTTGAGTATAATGTTTCTCTCGTGTTTTTTTCTGTCGTTTGTTCCCTTTCTTCGTTTTACCTTCAGGGTATATTTAAGAAAGTACTCCTCAAATATTTTTTTCTCTGTGTGTTTGAAACGTCGTGTTTCTCCTGTCCTACTTTTACCCGTCTCGGGGTTTTTGTAACTATATTTTTGTGTCTAAACATATTAGTAGCCTTGCCATTCACCGAGCTTCCTCTGTATATTGAAGCAATTGTCTCACGGCGAAAGCAGAGGGAGGTGAGACAACAGCGCCGCCTTCTCATGAAACAAATGTGTCCAAGTTTCGCTTGCATTTACGACAAATGTCGTGAGATGGCACAGCACGTTTAGAATTATATCATATCTTCGGAAGTCACTCGAGGAGAACTCGTTAGTTGCACGCACGTTTTCAAAGCCACGCCGCGCCTATACTTCGTTTCACCTTACGTGCGGACGCACCGGACGCTACGAGCTATCCCAGCGAATCCCGCTCTGTGGGCGCAGCCCGTGAAACGCTTTCCGCGCGTCACTGTGCCCAGTTTCCAATAACACGTGACGCGCACACGGCCTTGAATTGGCTCCGATGGCTCGTAGCATCCGCTGCGCGCGCACGCAAGGTGAAACGGAGTATAACCGCGCCTGCGTAAGGGTTTCTGAAGGGCTGTCCAAGCATTCACTGCATTCGTTTTACCGAAAGTGGATGTTTTCTTCCGGTTCCGGTATGCTGTGAAACGATTTTTTTTTTCGTTGGGAAAGCTACTTTTTGTTTCCGTCCTTAAACTGGGCTTGGAGCGTACTCCTCACGTGGGTCCGGCAGCCACTCCCACGCTCAGCATGCTGTCGTCAATACATACGCTGTTTGCTGACCCCATCCTCCCAAATCCCTCAAAAAAGGGAGGAGACGGCAGGGAAAAGTCGAGGAGCCGTGGTGTTTACGTGGAGGAGCCGTGCTGTTTGTGTTGTTAATGTCATCACTAAAAACGATCGCGCGCGGCTCAACATTCACGACTTTTTGACAAAAGCTCGCCCCTTTTTTTTTTACCGTGCACGGAATTCGTTGTGTCTTGTTTAGACACCCCTTAATCCGACAGTGCACATACTGGGAAATGCACGAGGTCCGAGCAAACTCTTGCCACCATGGCTAGCCCTGTTTAGACACATCTGACTTTTTTCATCGTGAAATAATTGAGTGTCCGAACTGGTTTGTGAGAAAGTAGACGTTGTAGACTTTTGGGCGCGCAAGATACAATTCAGCTTGTTCATTGCCCGTTTGTAATTTAACAATATGAGTTTCGTGGCTTGTACTGCATGCCTATTAATGCGAAAGCCTTAACTGTCCCATGGAGCGAAGCCGACGTTGTCTGTAGCAGCGAAAAACTGCACCTAAATTCCCTTTGGCTGAGCGAAACGGCAGTTAAATTCACATTGGCTGAGTGAAACGGCAGCTAAATTCCCATTCCTAATAAAGCACAAAGAAAAGTAGAGCAACTCAATACTTCGTCACGGAAGACGTCGTGAAGCCGGCGGGGTTCGCCGCGCCTGCGCTTTGGGGGAGCGTGAAGTCACCCCAGGAGCGCCGTGGGCGAAAGGAAGACGTGGCGCGCTGCTTTTAGAAATCCGCTGCGTGTAGGAATGCTTTCGCACTCCTACACGTGAGCAGTCTTAACAACCTCTACCGAACTTTTATTAAATGATATACACAAAAAGTCTAATATAATTATTGGAATATAAGAACATGAACTGTCTGTCCGCCAGTGCACGAGTTGCCATTTTGTGGTCTACTTTTGTGAAATAACTCAGTATAAAGTGAATGTGCAAAAAAAAATAGTCAACCTCACAATGTGGTGCATGCGGCTAGTTGGTTCTCCTTAAATTTTAAGAGCGCCCAAATTCCGAAGACAGAGGAGATATTACAGGACGCTGTGTTGTCATGGAGCTTGTCTCCACACTGTCAATTTTCACGCTTTTATAATTTTAATTACAACCCAATTACTCTACATATCCCATATCGGCTCCTCAATGTATGACAACGCAAGTCATCATTTTCAGAAATCGCCGGTTTAAAATATCTTAATCTAAACGGAGCATAGACGTGGCCCAAGCATAATCGCTATCACTCCCTTGAGCAGCGAGACTTTAGTCTGACAGTTTAGGAAGCGCAATGCGTTACGATTCATGGACATTTTATTATCGCTTCATAGGTATTAAGATTTGCAACAGTGGACGATAAGAAGGACGAAGAACACACAACGAAGCCAGAAGCGTCAACACCTAAATTACGAATGCCTAATAAACGACCTGTGTTTAAGAGAGAGGTTGTCTTAGACGAGAGCGCGCGGGGTCTTCAAAACGCCGAGCTCTCGTTGGACCAAATAGTTGGTAGACCTAAAGCTAGCAGCCTTTGTCTCCGCTGCAGTCGTCGAACGCGTTGGAAAGCCGCACGCCGGCGTCCGGTGTTTCGCTAACCAACATAACAAACAAACACAAATTCCTGTTCTCTTTCCTATCTTTTCTAAACATTTTGCTTGTTTGCTTGTTGTGTTGGTTGGTAACGACCTTGGTCTCAAACTGCATATAAGAGCTTTAGTGAATAAACATATTAGCTGAGTTTGAGACGTCGTCTAACTCACTTACTTTCCTGTCTCTTCTACTTTTAGTTGTTTCAAGGTTTTTTTCACTCCAAGTCTCAGGTGTTTTAACATAATGGCACTGGACATGACGTTTTACGGTATTATGTCATGCTCAATGCTACTGCGCCGTCTCTTAATGTTGCTGTTGTTGTTTTCTACGCATAATTTTAGGAACGTCAATCGCGGAGCTCCCTCCGTGGAATGCAGAGAGGGATTGCCTGTTTCAAGTGTTTGCGGGAAAGAAGCAGCGCCAATATTTCTTACAGTGCACGGCTTTCTTTTCACACCGCGAAATAATCGAGCCCATATTCTAGTATATAAATTTGCAAAGGTGTTCCGTAGCTACACCATACATCAAGACGTATGGATCTATCGCAAAAATAATGCTAGATCGTACGTTTCTCACTATGTGTAAGAAAGAAATAACCTTCATTTATTGTTATAAATGAACACCGGAATGTTTTTGTTTTTGTTTTTGTTGTGATGCATATTAGCAAGCGCGCTTCACCAATCAGTAAAAATGCCGCATTTCGACAAAAAACTTTCGTTTCAAAATGCAATTTTGAATTTACCTTTGTGAGCAGTGTTCTAAAATCAAGCTGCCAAATGGGCGGAGTGATCGACGTGTTTTCATTTACATACAGACTCGTACAGTACTCATCACAAGTAATCCACTTACATGCATTCGATTACATTTGACAGTATTTTTTTAATGCGGTTGCTTTCATTAAATAGTTACCACAAGTGCACGTTGAATAATTTTAAAATTATACAATTACTTGTAACCGTAACTTTGTTTAAATATCCCTCCCCCCTTTGTTTTTGAATTTATGACAACTTAGTAATTCCAGTTTGAGCTCAAATATTTCAATCTGTCCACTTTACTAACTTTCTAAATATTGCAAAAAACGAATAACACGACTGTACAAAAGGTGTCAGTCTGTTTGGAAAGCTTCCATTATGCCTTTTTGGGGTTTCAAGCTAGGACTGAGAGCTCTGTGATCTTTCAAAAAGCCTTTCAATGCTAAGTCTGATGGTTAATATAAAAGTTTAGTCTCAATTAATCGCTCAAACAACCCTACCACACTACTCTCTATTAAATATATAAATCCGACTGAGACCACCTCTAAAATTTGGTTCCCCCAAAGACAACCAAAGCCAGATAATGTCATATATAAGGCGGGTCGCAATCATATTTTTGTCACATCCAAGATAAACGATTGGTATTCTGCAAAAATCCTATTTTTTGTGTTTTTTGTCTTCTTAATTTAATGTTTGAGAGTGGTTTTGTCTGAGGTTAATTGAGTTGGTGTGACCCATGGATCACACCAACTTAATTAACTTCAGACAAAACCACTCTCAAACATTGAATTTAGAAAGAAAGGAACGTTCGGATGTGAATGCGAACGTTCCTTCGGGCAACGAATCAAGACCCTGCTTGCTCCAATGAGCTACTCTGACATAGATTGAGCTCATAAAACATCGATTTTATACACATTTGGGCATATTTTTTGTCACCAAGATTCAAACACATAAGCTTTTCCATTCCCTTTCCTAATATCGCACTTTGTTTAAACAAGTTTCCAACGGAGTACTCCTCACGGCATGTCTCCAGCAGGTGGATGCTCTACCAAAAGTGGTGGATTAAAAAGATGGGTAGTTTATATTGAGGTGATTCTAATACAGTAATAAGCAGAATAAACGTCAGAAAAATATTCCCTATTTAAAATCTAAAGTAATAAAGAAGTAACGGGTATTTTACTAGTAACACTCAATTACTCTTTTTTCAGAAAATAAAGTAATCTAATTGAATACTTACTAAACAAAGAGCTGTTGTAATTGTAATAAATTGCTTTTTGTAAGTAACTTGTACAAGACTGTTTACATACATATACAATGTATACTCGTTGACATAATCGATGCTACGATACAATTATATAATTGTCCTTGAAAACATCATTGAAGGAAATAAATACTTTACGAGACCACGCCACCCCTTGAACTTCTACTTCAATAAAATAGCAAGACTAAGACAAAACAAATTTTATTTGCATAGGTTTCGTTCTATCCACCTGTTCTATTTGATATTTCCTGAGAACCTAGGCACTATATACTTCTCCTTTGCGGCAAGGTGAGGTGCCGTATTGTGCACATTCTTTAAAATGAGTTACTTCGATCTATTTAAAGCTAGCTCGTCTTGTTCAACCCCCCCCCCCCCCCCCCCCCTTCCCGCCGATATGATTTTGTAGTGGAGTTTATAATTCACCGCTGATGTCCCGAGGTATTCCCAGTGCAAGCCATTCTTGGGTTGTCCAGTTGGAGAATAGCGGAGGCCTGGCGCACCAGTGTTCGAGGGTCGGCGCAGTGAACGACGTGGCCATCGCGTGCCAAGCAGCGGGAAAGCCGCGGAACAGACAGAAGACAATGATAGGCACGTGCCATGGACCCAGGTGCACAAAGACGTCGTCGGTAGTCACCATCTGGGAGAATTGAAAACAAAGGCGAATTATGACGGCAGTGGAAGCTCATTTCTCGTCTGCGTATTTACTTTCTCCACTAAGTGGCTTACTCAATAAACCTTTCGCAAAAGCGTGCGGCGTGGTCCGCGGCGCCGAAGGAAATGACGGGAACGCTAGGTACAACCGGTTTTAGCATACGACAGAGGCGACGTCCAGCGGGCCAGGACAACACCATCTAAGAAAAGCAGAAGGCCTCCGCACAGTTATCACAGTCAGATTCATCGAGGCCTGAGATTGGGCACGAGTGATGCGTCAGCGTTCGGCCGGGGCTCGTGTTCAATCAGCGCGTCGATGGTCGGACTCGGGCCCGATGGCCGAGTTAGCACGATGCAACTGTGATGACGTTTCATGAAGGCAGAGGAGGCGATGCGGACACTTTGATTATTCTAGGTGGTGTTGGCCAGAGCAGGCGAGCAACTCTGGTTCCTTCTCGCTCTCTTCCGTGTCACGTGGTAGATGATGTGCTGGCAGGGAAGAGCGTAAAAGACTTTGCACGAGGCCTTTTGTGATTTTTTGCAAAGGGCCTATCGGGAGGCCTGAGGAAGAATGCCTGAACTCCCCGGAATTTTCTTTGGTTGAATTGCCTAAATGAAGCCTGCACGTGAAGAAATAAACTTCTCCCGCCCACCCCCTCCCTCAGAAAAAAGTGACAACTTAAATTGCAAGTATGTTTGTTGCGAGCCTCATCTGGGTAATTCCGAAAAAATGCGTCTGCTTTGGGGTTGGGATATTTAAACAAAAACGTGCTTCAAAATTGCTCAAATTAAGCCTTGCGTCATTAATATGATGTTTTTTGGGGGGGAGGGAAGAGGGGGGGCATATTTATCGCATCCGTCCCCTTTAAAATGGTTTTCTTTTGTTCTGTGTTACTTTAATCAAAATTATGAAAGTAGCCTTGGTTAGTTTTGTGCAAATAATTCAATCTTTTTTTTCGTGAATGTGACAGATACAAATTTTGACGAAATTTGACCAACCATAGTTATTTGATAGAAAAAAACAATTCAGTCTTTCAACAAGATTGAGTGCCTTTATTTTTAACACAGAGGAGTAAACTTGAAGTGTACATAACACTTTTTTATTGCATATATTGTTCTCACTCAGAACAGAAAGTTTGAATTAACCCTTATTTACTATTTAGCTCGGATAAAATATTACCCTATTACACATGACACAGAAGTAGGTATGAACGCTTTATGATTACGTTGATGTTTACACGAAAAAACGCACGCACATTCGTCTTTCTCTGTTGTTTCTACCTAGGGCTTTACAATGACCAAATACAAAATATTTTGTGTTGCGTTTTCTCATTGGCGATAGACACTTTTGAATATTTAGCAATGTGTATTTTCCACTAACGTTAACGCTTAACTCGGCTGACGTATAATTCAGCTAATACAACAGTGAGTATTCTCTTGTTTTTTTTTATATTTTTTTAACGTCCTTGAATGTGTAAACGCATTTAACTGGGCTCCTTTGAAAGCACGTATACTCTCTCCAGCTCATAGCATGACGCTGGGATGTGTTAAGCGCCTAAAGGAACACTAAGTATATTTAAACAGCCTCATATCAAATAAAACTCTAACACTTTCGTGAAAAATGTTTTTTGGAAGCGTTGCATATATAGCATTCTTAAATCAGCGTCGTTTATCTATAATCAAGCTGTGTGACTATGCTCTGTGAGTTTTGCTACAATATATGTTGTAGGTGCAAGCGAGGCTAGTTGATTATATACACGCATTGCACAGTTACGACGCAAAGGTTATTTAACTATCTGATCTGCTCTTCTGACCTAAAGTATATTCCACTATCACAACTGCTATCACGTTTGAGCAATTTTATTCTATAGTAATTTAATAATGGTAGCGTTTCCATGTTCACTTTTGAACTGTGCCTTAATGATCAACAAACGTTTTGGCGTGTCATTTTGATCAACCATGTGTCTATGCGAGGCATATTTTTCAAGTGATAGAGGTGCCTGGCATTTAAAATGGGTCGTAAATCGTTTTAATAAAATTTACATCAGTCGCCGTAACTCCGGTATTTGACTCAGCAATGTCGTAATCTGTATCTGTTTTTTTTTTTAACGCAGGGATAAGAGTGAAGCGAGACCTCTCACTACTTTTTTTCAGAAAGATTTTCTCTTAATTAAACGTGGAATATCGGATCATTTATGTAAATCCTCACAGGCTTCATTGAACGTTTTTGTGTCATGTCATTTTCCACTCCAAGGGTTGCGGTCTTAATTGTCAAAAGAGCAAATGGGATAATGGTTATTGGCTTTTTTGTGAATCAACTCGAAGTCCCTCATAACTCAAACATATTTTCTGTCCATTGAAAAACAAAAATAGATATTCACGGATCGTGTACCATTGCCAAATTAAGTGTTTCGGGGTGAAATAAATATCTGTAGCAATTTTGCATCAATGTCAATTTTTCGCCAAACCCTTCTTTTTATAGAGGAATGTTTCTTAGATACCTCAGTTTGGACCGCAAAACATTGGGAATATTTGGTTTCGAGAAAAACAAACCGGCCGCTGTTACAGAGACGTTCATTTTAGAGGGGTGAATGATAATATTATTATTAATAATAATAATTTTATTGGTGGCGGGGAGTAGATTAAGGAAGTTTAGTTTGCGGGACTGGACAAAGCCTTCATGGGCTTATGGGCCCAGTCCCAGTATGCTAAGTTGCCTATTAAAGTATTTACAATGTCATTTTCTTGCAATATATTATTTCTTGCACATAGGTACCTACGCTCACACGTATGCACACACAAATGCCATTCTTTGTTGTGCCATTAAATCACAGTGAAACAGTGCCCACTCGATGCCTCGGGAGGGATTGGAGCTTGAATACAAGCCAAAAGATCCCCCCCCCCCAAAAAAAAAAAAAAACACACACAAACACACACACGCACAGACACAAATGGGATGAAGTCGACCAGAAGAAATGTCGTTTAGTATATAACTGTTCGTGAGAAGGAGCAATCACATTTCTGTGAAATAATTCGTTAAAAGAAAAAAGAAGGAAACGTGTCGATCACAAAGAGAAGTATACTAAATTATGCAATGTTGAAATTAGTTAACATTTTTCTTCAAATGTCTTCTCGTTGTAGCCTTGAGAATGCACTCTGGTACCTTATTGAAAATGAGAGAAACGTAATATGAGCGAACTCTCTTACCGTAACGCGTAAAGCATCGAGGGGTTTCAAAGCGAGCTGCGTGGCAAAAAGTCCTTTGTGAAATAAAGGGACGCTTAAAGTCATCATTCCAGAAGTGGTAAAGCACAACATTTTGTAGAAATAGAGAATAAAACGTTGGTAGCTGCAGAGCTTCAAGGAGTTCTTTGTCGGATGGGAAATTCATTTAGTATCCAACGCTTTTCAATAAACCTTTCAAAATACGATTGATATTGTCTTGCCTTAGTTCTGAGCAATTAGCGAACAATGTGATACCGTACTTAAGTATGCTGTAGCCTAGAGCATGCGCGATTGACTTTCTGATAGTAAATAGAATAAACACCTTTTGATTAAAGAGTAAACAACTAACACTCCGAAGTTTGTTACATATGTGTGAGAGATGTGCGTTCGAGGACATATCCGTGGCGAAATGTATGCCCAAATACTTCACATTATCAACACACTCCAATGGAAGACATTTACATCTACGACAGATTGATTTGTGTAGCACAACCGACGAGCGCAGATTCAGTTTTTTTAGCGGATTTCTAAAGCGGACAAATTGTGTCTTGGACAAGTTAATTCGAATTAGAATTTAGTTGAACCAGTCCTTTAACTGCGACGTGTCCTCTGTCAATAAATCTAATGCTTCTTCATAATTCAGATGACGAGATATGAGAACAGTAGTGTCTGCACACTGGAATATTCTGCAGTTGGAGACTCTGGTTTAGATGTCGTTCACATACAAACTAAAAAGTAAGGGTGACAGAACTGATCCCTGAGGAACTCCCGCTTTCATCATTACGCGCGAAATTTTAAAATTTCCAACACTTACAATTTGCGATCGATCAAAAACGAAGTTTTCTAGTAAAGGAAAAAATGAACTGCGGAAGCCAAAGTTATAAAGTTTTTGAAGAAGCAACTTACGGCTGACCGTATCGAACGCTTTAGCAACATCTAGGAAAATGGCACACGTAAATAGGTTATTAGGAAATGCAGGGCGTATGAGATTGGTGAAATACTCAAGCAGAGACTGAGTGCCTCGTCTAGCTACGAAACTGTATTGGCTCTCTGATAACATTTCAGAGGTGTCGACGAAACTAGTCATTATATTGGACATGTCTTTTTCCAATGTCTCGCCAATGCACGGTAAGATTCAGATGGAACGATAGTAGTCCAGCCGACTTGGTGTTCCCCTCTTGAAGAGAGGTTTTACGAGTACGTTTTTAACGGAGCAGGAATGTTGAAAGACGACCAGACACCATTTATTATGATAACAATGACGCTTTTCATAGTTTCAAAATTTCGGCAGAGGTCTCCAACTCGTATGCCATCGATACATGAAGACATTTTCGGCTTGACACCGAATGAAATTGATCACAATGTGGGTTCATTGATTGGGGGCAAAACGTAGATGGGGATATTATGTCAACATGACTAGGAGTGATTGATGTCACTCCGGAATCCCTAGCGATTCCCGATGATGTCGCAACAAGCTTGTTGAAGTCATTCGCAGTTGATTGGAAGTTCGAACCGAAATGCTTCTCTAGGGACTCAATTATGAGTAGCCTAGATGCCCGCCCTCGAAAAGCGTTCATTAAGTCCCAGGTTTTTCGTGGATTGGACCTCGTCTCAAAAGCCTTTTTCTGGAAGTAACGACACTTTGAGGATCGGATCTTCGCATTCAGTTTGTTTTTCGCGCAACAAAGTTCTGCTCTTAGCGCCAAATTGTTAGGAGCGCGACGAGAGCGAATCCATAACGCCTCTTTATCCTTAAGGGCTACCATTATATTGATGCCAAGGGCTTATCGGATCGTTGTTTGAAATTGACTGCTTTCTGGGAGGTATCGTAAAAATACTGAAAAATTGCATCAAAAGCAAGGAATATATTACAAGGTTGTGTAGATTGCAGGAAGCCATTCCAGTTGAAGGTTGCGACTAACGCGTCAAATTTAATAGTATATGTTTAATTACACACGCGTGGTTTCTTCTACTATATTTTTGTTGAGCAGCTTGGTGCTCCGAGTGGACAGCCTATCAAGTAGTGATCGGAAAGCTTTCGATGAATGACAGCGGCTTTCACAACTGCATCTGGGGCTCTGATATTTATGTGATCGATGCAAGAGACAACTAGTCCACCAGAAATAACTTTCGTTCCATAGTCAGACATTAAACTTAAATAGCCACAAACTGTAGATCTGTTCGGCTTCAATATGTTAATATTCAGGTCTCCTACTAAACAAAATTGTCCTTCTGACCACAACTCTTTGAGGACAATGCCCAGTTCGGGTAGAAAAAGCGAGGAGTTCTCCGAAGGTGGCCTTTAGACAGCCAACAAGAATGAAGAGAATGTGCAGTACGTAACTTTGATGGCGATTCATTCTGCATATTGAAAAGACAGTTTGAACTTGACGGCAGCTATTTGTCCTTAATATGTATGGCAATACCGCCGCCCCTACGAATATTACGCGTGTAAAAAAAATATTATTCCCATTCAAGATAAACTGATTACATTGAAAATCTGACACGTCGGTAAGAACAAATATATCTACAGCTCGATCTTAGTTGTTTGGGACTATTCGGAACTCCTCCCAATGCTATATTAAGCTTCTAATATTTACATGAATGATTGTTAAGGAATGATTAGAAATTGGACCTAAAATATGATTAAATGAATTACAATCTGGAATGGAGTAACAAGTTGTAAAAGAGCTACTCATTGATGTATAAGTTATTTGATCCAGTGCAACAGTGTTAGTGATGCGGAGGAGGGGAGAGTTCTGGCTCTGTTTGGCGTAGATTTTGCCGAGTCGGACCCCTACAAAGTTAAAATTCTTTTCCTTCCCTCTAGTCCGCGCCATAAAATAACTTCCGATTTGAATCTGTGAGATTTTCGTTAAAATATACTTGGGGATAGGAATCATGACGAGGTAGGTAACCCAGGCGTCCTCGGTAGCTTATCCAGTGCTCCTTAATAAATACAGACGAGAATCGAATATAACGGGTGGTACTGCACCACCCGTCCTAATAATAATAATGATAATAGTAATATTAATAATAATAATAATAATAATAATAATAATAATAATAATAATAATAATAATAATAATAATAATAATAATCATGAATAAAAATCAGGAATTGGCTTTATTTGGTGCCTAGGAATGACCTTTCAGTCTTAGTACTAGCACACCCAAACACTTTCTATGCCTTACACACATAAAGTGGTAAGTGCATTACCTAATAAACAATTAGGACTAGAAATAAAAATTTTACAATGACGTAAAGTTGCACATCCGCAATACAATAAGTGAAAAGATATTTGCCTCAAAATACAGCGAAACCTTTATATTCAGCAGAAACAAGAGCAGCATCAACGACGAACGTCCACGAAAGAACTATCTGGAGCCATACAACAAACACAAGAATTAAAAAAAAAAAAATGTCTTTACGTTCACAAAAGATATAGAGGTGACTGGCAAGGCCATTGTAGGTCTATCTCATTCGAAGCACTGGATTGTGTACATTTGACGCGACTGGAACATGAAAAGGCATAGGCGCACGGGTCGCCATTTGTGAAACCCTAAAAGATGTCTGAGCCAGCAAGTCAGGACAGTCAATAAAGCCGTGAATGGCTTTAAAGAAAAATTAAACATCAGCTTTTTCACGGCGTTGATGTATGCTAGACAAATATAGGGCGCTCATTAAACGATCATTGCGTAACAAACATGAGTCATCGCGAAAGTGGCCATGTCTATAGATTGACAGGAATTTACTTTGCACTCGCTCTAGCCTGAAGGAGCTGCTCGGAGAGATGCTGTTCCAGACCACCGAGGCGTATTCCAGATGGAATCGAGCCAACGCGCAGTAGAGAACAATGAACGTTTTCGGGTTCGAAAATACTCGAGACATCCTACAGGCAATACCCGGAATACGCAAGGCGGACATGATCATTTGATCTATATCTGCGTCGAAGCGGAAAGAAGAATCATACATCACATCACACCAAGGTCTCGAACTTCGCTAACACGACTTAGAACCTCTGAAAGAATACTGTAGTGAAAACATACGCTGTGCGTTTTTCGCGTGTATACCCTTTAGTTTTAACCTTTTTTAAGACGAGGTTGTTAGTCATACAGCAATCATAGAATAAACATGCATCCTCCTAAAGCATCCCTGACGCTGCGAATTTCACAAACATCTCTAATATCATCTGCCTATTGCAAACCTGAAGAATTAGAGATAACCTTAAACACGTCATTGACAAAAAAGAAAAAAAACGTAGAGGCCCAGCACCGACCCCTGAGGTACCCCAGACGAGACACCATATCTCAACGAGCATTTGCCGTTTACTCAAAAAAGGCATGCTCTGTGCGATACATAATATTGTAGCCAGTGGTGTAATGTCCCACATACACCACCCTGCGATAGTTTTGACAGCAGAATGCCATTGTCGACAACATCAAAAGCCTTAGAAAGGTCAAAACATTCAGCACACACCTGCCCCTTACTGCACACGACCTTCGGGAGCGCAAACTTAACAGCAACCAAATTTGTTGTTGTAGAGCCTCCGGGTATGAATCCGTGCTGGACCGGCACTATTACAATTTTGAAATAAATTACAGAGTTTCATTAACTGCCACTTTAATTAACTTAGAGAAAGTGGATACTAGATAGACTGGTCGGTAATTGCGGACGTCCCCTCTGTTACCTGATTTGTGCACAGGGATAACTACGGCAACCTTACACGCCTCAAGAAACACACCGGTCTTCAACGAGTTGTTAAAAATAGATACAAGCACAGGGGTGAAATATTCATGATATGCCTTGACGAGCGCACCCATCATAACCAGCAGACAAGTTTGGCTCTAATTTTTTTACACACTCTTCAATAATATCATCATTCATAACCAAGGAGGAAAGTAATTCCCCTCCCTTCCCCAACAGTGGCAGAGGCAAGTTGCTTGAAGGTTTTTAAATTATACACCGACTTGAAATGATGAGCGAAGATATTAGAAACATCTGAGGAGGCGTTGCCTTCCTCGTCTACGAGAAGAATGTCTTTCCTAGTTCTCTTCTCAGAACGACTTCTGCGTGTTGCCAAATCCTTTTAGTATCACGCTTGAGATTAGACTCAACAGAGGTTACATATTGTTTATGATCAACTGAATATTGCTTTTTGCAAAGGCACCGGTAGTGCTTGAATTCTGACTCCGTTCTTACCAGTCCTCTCTTCTTAAATTTTTTGTGTGCAAATTATTTTCTCCTTAACAACGTTTTCAACTGATAGGTGAACCAATAATAATAATAATATTATAAATAATATTCAATCAATCAATCAGTGTTAATTATAGTGTTCAGGAACAATCAATTGGTCTTAGTGCTGGCACATTTAAAAAAAAATAGCAAGAACGCACATACAAACACACATACACACGAACGTAGAAGGGGAACGTAGTTCACCAGTCTGAGAATAAAAATATGAACAAGTACGAAAGGCATTCAAATCAACAAGGGAAATCAAAAGTACAGAACAGAGACATCACTAGGTGTGTTAGAAAAAGCAGATACTTGGATATCGTACTGACTTGAATCAACCCCTCAACTGATCAGCCCTTTTCTTGAAATAGGAAGTTGCGAACAGCGTTTCCGAACTTGCTTCCGGATGAGTTAAGATATCAATTGTATCAGAGTAGCGGTTATAACCCTCAGCCATTCTTTGGATCGGGTTTAAGTGGGTAAAATGTCGAGCTATACAAAAAACAAATTGACCGCATCTCCACGTGGAGAATGATGTTGCTTGGGGCGAAGCTCTGGTGGTGCTTGTCTGCGTAGACGCCGAGCCGCAGCATGCCGAGCCTTTTCATTCATGTCAGTAGGAGAATGTGTGGTGTTCTTCTTTCTCTTTTTTTTAAGCAGACAGATGGGATGGCATCTCAGAACCCCCTACTCTTTTTTTTTTCTTCTTTTTCTTTGAGCCTTTTCATTCATGTCAGTAAGAGAATGTGTGGTTTTCTTCTTTTCCTTTTTTTTTTCTTCTTTCATATTTTTTTTCATCTTTTTTTTCAATTTTTTTTTGCCCTAAACGAGCACGTGAGCATGTGCTCACGTGCTCGTGAGCACGTGATCTCACGAGCAGAAGCACGAGCACCCGACGCCGGCCTGCGGCGGACAACGGACGGCGGAGGGACATGACCAGCCCCTAAGGAGCTTCGCCCCTAAAATTATTAAAGCCGTGTAGGCACACGTGGAACTCTAATGCTCAATTCATTCGGACAAAAGGCTGGGAGAGTTAGTCCAGCCATGCAGCGTCTTAAACAAAAACAACAGATCTGCCTTCACCCGACGCTGCTGCAGGCTGAACAAGTTGACGATTTGCGACTTACACCCAACGTTTAAACAAGGATCGCCTTTCTCAAGGTAACGATATTTAAAGATGAAAATAAATTTGTTTTGGACTCGCTTGACAGCTAAACTGTTAGTTTTCGAAATGCCGTTCCTAACAACCGAGGCGCACCCTAGCTGGGATCTAACTAAGGAACAGTACAGCGTGAAAAAATCGGACGGGCTTTTGAATCCCTTGGTTATGCGAGACGCGGCACCTAATATGCGCACGACCGACTGAACCACTCTGGCAACGTGAGTGTAAAATCTCAGGGTTGAATCAAAAACAACACCAAGGTCCCTCAGTTCCCTTACTCGTGACAGCAGTTCGCCATGATAATTACATGGAAAATATATGTCGTGGATCTTGCGAGAATATGTCATTGCTTTTGTTTTAGAATGATTCAGACAGGGGTCATTGTTTAAACACCAATGACCGAAGGAATATACGTCATTTTGAGGAGTGATGCAATCCTCTCAAGTTGATATTTTCTTGTAAACTTTTATATCACCAGCGTATTGCAGAAATGAAGAGTTTGATATGACCTTAAAGACATCATTAACAAAAATATTGAAATGGAGAGGGCCCAAGACAGATCCCTGAGGCACTCCAGATCTTGCCTTGTACATGGACGAGGTAGTATTGTTGACGCGGACGTAGGCTTGAATATTGGATAAATAGCTTTTTAACAAAATTCTATACCGAATCACTTACTCCGTAACAAGAAGCTTGTATAAAAGGACGTTGTGGCTGACTACGTCGAAGACCTTACTCAGGTCAAAATTAAAAACGTCAAGCTTACCTCTATTACAAACTACTTCAATGCAGCAGACGTAAAATATACGAGATTGGTAGATGTAAATCTGCCGGACATGAAGCCATGCTGATTAGGAATAATTATCCTATGAAACTTGAAAGGAGAGGAGTTGGTGGATTACCATTTCAAAGAGTTTAGAAAGAGAATAGAGATGAGAAATCGGTCTGGAATTGAGAACGTCACCGCTATTTCCAGATTTCAGGACCGGAAGAACCACTGCCATTTTCCAGTAGTCAGGGGATATTCCTGACATCAAGAAGTTATTAAAAATTGTGCACAGTATAGGCGTAAATAATTCATGATAACCCTTAACAATTGTAGCGGGTATCCTGTCATGACTTGCTGAAAATGTGGGTCTTATTTTCTTAATACATAACCTAAAACATTTCTCATCGACACTTACAGAACCTAATGGGAGTTCAAGCCCATCCCAGTGAGGATAAATTTGAGGAGCAGTTATTATTATTATTTCAGACTGACGCAAAGTGATCATGCAAACAACTCAGACATGCCCTTCGCACTGTCGCTATGCTGATTCAAGACGATTTCTGACTCAATAGTCTTCCCCAAGCGGGATTTAGCGCACCTCCAGAATTTCTTAAGATTTTTAATGACATCTGAATCGACCAAGTCACAGTGCGCCTGGCTATAACGGTTTAAAATTTTCGTACATATTTTTCTTCAAATTTTAAATTTAACCTCCTACTTTGGAAGATCACTTTTCTTAAACCTATTGTGAAAAAAAAAATTCTTTCCGTTTTAAAAGTTTCCTGAGTTCACGAGAGAACTAGTTAGGGAAGCGAGATTTATTAGATGTTTTCATAGGGATTTATCTGTCCGTGGCATTCTGAACAACGCTTGTGAGGAGATATATTTGGTTGTTGACATCAGACGACTCCAAGGTAGAAGCCCAGTCAAGACCCGACAGATCGTGGTACATTCCAGTGTTGTCATCTGCTGAATACTTATACGATGTGTGTGAAGGAACATTAGAGGAACTGAGGACCGGAGGATCAGAGCCAGAAAGAACTACATCAACTGCAGGGTGATATCTACTCTCAGGAACCATAAAAAGTTCACTTCGAGTCACACGTACACCGTCCGTGTTTGAAACGCATAAATCTAAAGCCTTACCTTGGTCGTTTGGAATGCTATTGTGCTGTCTAGGATCTAAAAAAACAAGTATAGTTGAGCAGATGGTGGCACATTTGTTTACAATAAAAGCTGTCAGTAAGGACATTGAACTGTGTCGAGTTAAAACATGGAATGTTAAAATCTCCCATTGTAATAGCTTTCTTCCCTGTGAGTCGGTCATGGTATTTTCAATGTCAGCGAGACACCTGTGGAAATAATCTGGTGTCGTATGAGGATCAAGGTAAAGAAGACCTTTTAAAATACGTTATCTCCTAGAACACTCAATTTCCACCAACAGAAACTCGGGAAATATTTCCGAATCCTCACGTCTTTGTGAGCTATATTGTCTGTCAACTCGGACCAATACACCGCGTCCCACTCGGCTCCGGGAAGAGAAATCGCAATCGTGATGGTAGACATCAAAACGGGGCGGAAAGTAGTTGGAGGAACTATTACTAGGACATAACCAAGTTTCTGTTAAGCAAACAATAGAGTAATTAGAGAAAGTATTGTTGGTAAAAAAACATAATAATAATAATATTAACAATAATAATAACCTTTATTTGGCTCAGGAGAGCCGCGGCACCGCGGAAATGCAGCAGCCCGTACCATGGAGGTCCACGGTGCCGCGTCTAATGAACATGATATACGATGAGTATATACATGCAAGATGACAACGAGATGAATTGCTGGTATATTGCGGAGAATGGCAGTCCGATTCGAGAAGTCCAGATTTCTTGGAGGCGGGTCAGCAGCGAGCCATGGGGATCTGGCACTACGTTCGATCGGTGCATGTAGTGCAAAGGAGCCCCAAGAGCATGGTGGCGCTGTTGCTCACTGGTGTCGAAGTATCAGGCTCCAAGGAGGTAGCCCAGTCAAGGTAGAAAGCTGCCGCCTCCAAGAAACCGAAGCCCAGGGCTCAGACTGAGGCACCGTCGTCGCCCGGTGTGTCATCCTCTCAACGTCGTCGTCGTCATCTCATGTACTGCACTAACTTTAAATAGTTCGTGTACAGCACAAACTTTAAAACGCAGAAATCAAGAATGCTGCTCTAGGCGAAATGGCCACTCTCCAGGATGAGATGGAGTTGCTAACACCTCGATTTTTGTTTTCAATCAAATCTATCCGGTTACATACATTTTAATGTTGCCTCGCGAAAATATTTGGTCAGCCCACTTTAACATTCGCGTTTGCGAAATTGCGGTTCATTCGTACGATGGTATTTTCATTTCAGCAGCTAACGCCACAACAGAACTCCGCAACGCTCACCTTTGCTCGGCGGGTTTCTGCGATGCTCGTAAAGCGATGTAGTTCGCCGGAAGTCTAGTCCTGTCTTTACAAGCGCTGCAGACAAAACACTCTTAGTCAGCTAATTGCACACTCCGTTTATGCACCATAAAAAGACAGAGCGTTATCTATCTCCAAGGTGTAGAACGAACGCAGCAGCCTGTCGTGTTCTCTGTCGTTTCAAACTTTCGCGCAAGAGAAACGCAAACTAAGACTACTTTCAAAGTTCCAGAGAAAGTGAGAAAAAACAAGTTTCAAACCAGCAGAAGATGAGCACCGAATGCTCGCTTGATTTCCCCCCGAGCAAGCACGCACTATCATCGGTACGAGGAAGGACTCCGCCGACGGCGCGCGGAGTTTTGCAACATCTCTTCCTTTTTTTCTTGCGCTGTCCGTGACCTTAAACGGGTCCGTACATGATCACGTGTCTGGGTTGACGGGCTCGTCGGGCATTCGTGTGGTCTGGTTTCTCAATGGAATTGCAAGGCAGCTGCTTAGCGCGGACATTGCTAGATATTGGGGGCATATGCGACCAACAACCCCGTCGCTCCGGGAGGACAGGATGGACGCATTGAGACGTTTGCAAACACACTGCAAGGCCGGCGATCTATTGAGAGCTGATTTACAAGAGAGGTCACGCGTCTACAAGGCCGGCGATAGAGGGAAGATGCGTCTCTTTTGAACAATCGACAAGCCGAAGAGCTTGATGAAGCTTTTTTTCTTTTTTCTAAGTTAGAACTGTCTAATTTTGTGTATAAAATATAGGTCGCGAACTTTAGTAGAAAAGTGAGCAAAATCACAGGAACATAATGCCTCGCCAATCGCTTTAATTACTGGTCAATATAATTACACTTTGATTCACCCGAAGTCTGAGCGCATCCAATGTAGCGGATGGAGTCATTTAATAAAAAGAGCCACAAAAGTTAAATTCAAGTTAATATTCATTTCTGTGTGTGTTCATCTAAACCAGTCAACCTTATTGAACAGAGGATGACCATGCGCCTTTTGTATGTGTGAGAGTACCTTGCATATGGTTTAGCCTTATCTTTGGTTTTGGTGTGTGTTTGAGTATTTTGTGTATGGTCTAGCCTTAATTGCGTTTTTGGCATGTCTGTAAGTATATTGCATGTGGACAAGCGTTAGCTACGCTCGGACGTATGGAACGGAGCGTATAGTTAGAAACTTACATTCCTCCACCGTAGTGCTTCAATGAGCTTCGTTCAGCAGTTTTTTTTTTTTTTTTTAATATCACACCCAGGTTTTGGTTAACCCTAAAACTATTTTGGGCGTAAGCTACGCGGAGGTCTTCGGCATATATACATGCCTCAGCTTTTGCACAGATCACGGGCATAGCGTAAAACTACCTCATTTATGGATGTCTCGCTAATATGGACACCCCCGTGCCTTCCCAAAAAGTCTCCATAATGTGAGTTGTTCATCATAGCGAGACACAAATGCGTGAGTTCACCAAGTGTGTCCCCGAAAATATTGCCGATATTGGAGGGTATGAGTATTAACGTGGTCAATATTAACGAGGCATGACTGTATATTGATACTCATATAGCTGTGAGCGGGTATGGTATCACGACGTATCACATATATTTGAGAAAATTGAGAAATGCAAAATAAGCTTCCGCTTAATCCTGGCATATTTGTCGAGCAAGATTTACTCGTAAGCAGAAACAAAACAGGGAAATTTTCAACTATGCAGTAAGCGGAAACTTAAGATGGCAGGAATTTCCACGCTTAGGTAGCTGCCGTAACAGGTAGAATACCCAAGACACGTAAGTAAATAGAGACAAACGTGTTGGATTGCTAAAGCCTGTTCCTTGGCTGCTTACGCAGCATTATAATGAGGCGACCGTAACGCCTTTATGAGACAGTAGCAATCGCCTTGTACATTAGAAAGCGAAAAGCTGCTCTTTAGTATCCACATGATCCTCGGACAACGTGAACGGAGTCTCTTGTGATCAGAAAGTAGCACGTGTTTTCTTTTCCTCTGAAGTGTTTGAATAAGCTGCTGCAAGATAGGCGAGCTTGTAAGTATAACTTAATAAGCCAGAGCGAAGGAACACAGAAAAAGACGAACACGAGAGCACGGCCTCAAACAGATTTGACTCGTTTAGCCTAAAAAAAAAACTATTTTATAAATTTAGCCGACCATGAGTCCTCCCTGAGAAAAGACTATTGAAAGGGCGGCGTTTACCTTTCGTATAGGGGGATCGGTGGCCATGCGGGCTAGCGCACACCAGCTCGAATCTAGTGGGGATTGAACGCATGATATCTGCATAGCACAGAGATCCCAGATTCGATCCCCCCCCCCCCCCCTGCCCGTTTCAACCTGGATGAAAAACGTACCGGAATGTGGTCGTGTGTCATACAGCGTGGTGCACGTTAAAGACCCCAGGCTAGCGGTTTTACTGCACTGGCTAAATTGCTCATCTACAGCTGAGAGACAAGTCGCCCGTTGTGGCAGACTAACTGCAGACTGTATAAACATACACGAAGCAAAATTTACCTTTCGTGGGGTTATAACGTTGGAAAGTGTAATAGCCGTAGTCCGTTACGATATCTTTCAAAAGGAACGTGTCAAACCTTTTCGAGTTTTGCTTATGTCAGGTGTTTTTGTCATTCAAACGCGCTTTCTGTTGCGAAATATGCTTGATGTGGCGAAATATATATAAAAAAAACAGGAATAGACTGAGGCAAGGCAGTCCTAGTTTTTGCCCAATAACACTGCTTAACAGGTTCACAAAATGATCCCTACTTAATACATCCTCATTGGTTCCAAAAAGCTATGGACTTTTTGTCCGGTGTTTTATTCGGTTTTGCAGAAAACGCCTATGAGGACTCTGTGGTTTGCGCTCGCACCTTTATCGTTCATTCGGTTCATCGGCTCCGACATGTTTTTGAGATTGCTATAGTTAAACACCTAAAACCAAGATTGACCCGCGCAGTTAGGGGTGTCCACAGTAGGACGTTGATGCCTTTCTTCTGTCGTAGAGCTTGTCTCAAATACTCCTTTAATCTGATTTTAATTAAGAATTGTAACAAAGTTCCGCTAGAGGTCATGGATTGTGATATCGTAGATGTTTTTTTTTTTTTTTTTCATGATTTACGGAACACTATTTAGATCTCGTACTATACTGTGGTATTGTTACAACCGCCACATATTTTATTTATCACAGTATTTAGCCACTATGTGTACTTTGTTTCGGGATGTATTTTCTTCCCAAAGTGTACTTTGCTGTTTCATGTGCATTCCGTACAATCGACTTCTAAGGGTGTTTTTGTTTTCAGCTGTTTATGTAACACCCTCACCGGCTACAGCTCTCAGAAGTGAGCGAGAAGTATATATGAATAACCGAATTGTCACCTTGGCGGCTCCTACGTCATGCCTCAGCTGTTGCACCGTTTCACTTTACGAGTTGCGTAAGTGCCCTGACCCTTTATATTTATCATTTTTGTTTTGTTTTTCACTGCGAACTAACTCAATGTGTTAGGATGACTGCACCTCAACAGGGAGCGTGTTCTTGCCTTTTGCCGTATTCTCCGGAGACCTAATGTCCAAATAAAAGGCAAAACAAACCGGGGGGGGGGGGGGGGGGTTGTCAGAATAGACCAGGGGTGGCCAGGCTGACCCGGCCTACCAGCCGCAAACAAAACCACGAAACTTCCAAGAGCCGTGGGGGGGGGGGGGGGGGGGGGCAAACTTTTGTCCAGAGCAATAAACGAAACTTAAAATACGTTCAATCTATTCGAGTCAAAAGCAGTCCAAGTGTACGTAAGCTAGGAGTAACACAAGGATACCAAACCGCAACCTGTCTTTCGATTTTGAACGCGTTCCATTTTTCTTTTTGGGTAAGTGCTCGTGTGACCGGGAGGGAGGCGGGAAAGTGAGTGTGTGTGTGTGTGTGGGGGGGGGGGGGGGGGGGCGTAGAGGAGGGAGCCGCGAGCCGTATTTTAACACGCGAAGAGCCGCAGCTTGGCCACCCCTGGAATAGACGTTCGGAAAACGGGCACACCAATGCCTGACATCGTTATTAGAGTTATATTTTTTATGCTCATAATTTCTTGCAGCAGCATTTGTCTTAAAGCGGTAGCGGTTATGTGGGGTATCCCATCCCTCCTTGGACCTTGCCTGCTTGTGGTGGTAGGACCTCCGGAGGGAGAAGAAAGGGGGGGGGGGGGGTCATCGATCCCCGTACACTCCCTTCTTTCCTCCTACGGTGCTGCGACCGGCACCAGCAAGTCCTATCTCATCGACCCCACACTCACACTATCTCCTCTTCATTGGACTTGACCGAATGTCTAAGCCACTAAATTTTTTTCTTCAACTTTTTATAGTGCATGAATTATTTGACTGGATTACAATAAGTAAATTGGTCGGCGTCTATCGGCTTTTTCGCCTTACCGCGGCCCCGCGCCTAACTCTTTAGTCGCCTTGACTGTGAAGAATTATATTTGATGCCGACTGTTCTCATAGAACAGAATAAGTATTTTAAAGCGCTCGATTTATTTTCAAAAATAGTTCACAACACCAAACCTCGGACTCGATGGTTGTGTAAATCGTTTTCTTGTACCTGCTCAGAAGACAAATGTGTTGGGTAATTTCAAAGTAACTTATTATATATTTTTTTCTACTTCAAAACATCTATCAATCAACTTAGACATGTTTGTTCATGATATTGCCGCGCGCGAGGCCAAGAAAGCAACGCTCGGTCACGGACTTCCAGAAGGTTCTCGTTTACTGTAAAACCCTCAATGTTCGCGAGCCCTTAATTTTCGCGAATATCGCGAATTGAAAAATTCGCGAAATTTAAGAGCACGCGAAAATTTCGGTCCTTAAGAGTTTCAATGCAGGCGTATGGAACTCGCGAAATTTAATGGCCGCGATTATGCCCTCTGTGACCGATTCACGAAATATAGGGGCAGCGAAAATAAAGGGTTTTACAGTATTCGGCAGTTTGATACTTTAGACCCATGTTACGGATAAAAAAAAAAACAGGACGCGGGATGGCCAAAAAAACATGATTTTTGTGTAAGGCTCGTCAAATTATGAGACGCTGGAGAAATGCAGCCTGCTGCGTTAAGTCCTTATTTCGAACTCTTTTGTTCGCCTTCCGCCCATTGAAAAGCATGCGGGAAGGGCCTTAGAACGCACCTGGTATCGCTGCGCCGCAGCGCTCTTCCGCAACATAAAGTTCGTCTGCGTTCCTCGCCGTCACCATGGCAACGAACGCCGAATGAATGGAAGCACGCACGGTACCGCCACGTGAAGCCAGCAACAGCTGACGCCATTTTACGAACGGTTGATCTGACATACCGCGTTCGGCTTTGGCTAGCAGACGGCGTTCGTAAAATGGCGTCAGCTGTTGCTGGCTTCACGTGGCGGTATCGTGCGGGCTTCCATTCATTCGGCGTTCGTTGCCATGGTGACGGCGAGGAACGCAGACGAACTTTATGTTGCGGAAGAACGCTGCGGCGCAGCGATACCAGGTGCGTTCTAAGGCCCTTCCCGCTTGCTTTTCAATGGGCGGAAGGCGAACAAAAGAGTTCGAAATAAGGACTTAACGCAGAAGGCTGCATTTTTTGAGCGCCTCATAATTTGACGAGCCTTACACGAAAAGCATGTTTTTTTGGCCATCCCGCGTCCTGTTTTTTTTATCCGCAACATGGGTCTAAAGTATCGAACTGCCGAGGTACAGGGTAACGCATGTCCGTGCAGCGTTGCCGTCCAAGAGCCCGCAGTGCAAGTTCGATTCCAAGCCCGGTGAGAAGACCACTCTACGCGGAACCTGAAACTCGGACCAGCCGCCGCACCAAGGGAGAGGATCCTGAATACGGTTTGCTGCTGGACAAGCCCAAGCAGAATAAGACGACGATGGACAACCAGGCGCAGACCCCGGCCGCTTCTGCCGTCGTGTACCTGCCCGTCACACCCAGAACTCCGACGCCTTTCCACGGAGACGCCCACGAGGATATCGAGGATTGGCTGCAACACTATGAACGTGTGGCCCGCCATAACGTGTGGTCAGCTGAGCACTGCTTGCAGAACATTTACTTCTCGCTAGAAGGAACTGCGAGGCACTGGCTGGAAAACCACGAGGCTTCTTTGACGTCGTAGGAAGTGTGCAAGCAATAACTGAAGAAGACGTTTGCCTGCCAACACCGACGTGAGAGGGCCGAAGATATCCTGCGAAAAAAACTCAAGGCCTAAATGAGAGCGTCACCAGCTTCGTCAAGGATGTTTTCCGCCTGAGCGCCCGCGCGCTACTGAGGAGAAGAAGCTGCACCACCTGATGAGGGTTGTGAAAAGCTAGATATTCGGCGGTCTCATCCGCAATCCCCTGACAACTGTCGACGGGTTCGTCACGGAGGCGACGAATATGGAACGGGTCCTACTAGCACACGCCAGACTGGCGGAACTACTCCGGCGACATCCGATCCGACCTTGGCACCACCCTCCCCGGCATCCGTGACATTATCCATGAAGTCGTCCAGGAGGAACTGAAGAAGCTGCTGCCCGCTGCCGCACGCCCGGCCTCGCTCTCTATCGCCGAGGTTGTGCGGGAAGAAGTCCAGAGAGCCATCCAACCAGAGGCTCCCGTCGTCGTGGCAGCCCCCGAGGAGCCCGCGTTGACTTACGCCGCAGTGGCCCGACGGCCACCGCCTCCTCCTCGCACCTATGTCGCGCCGCCCCAACGTCAGTCTTCTGCGCTGCAGCACGACCGACGAAACGACGACCAGGTCCAGTACGCCTGCCAGGAGCCCCGCGTACCCCGGAAGACCGACGTGTGGCGAACGCCCGAGCGACGCCCACTGTGCTTCCACTGCGGGGAAGCAGACCGCACCTACCGCCGATGAACATACCGACGACTCGGGCTGCGCGGGTCCCCCCCGAACGACCCACGGCCCCGTTATGGTGAACGACGTCGGGAGGTCGACGAGTACCTCCGACGACCTCAGTCCACCGAGCCTGCGTCCCGCCGAAAGTTCCGGTCGCCGTCGCCGCGACGTCCAGCTTCACCGATGCACCGACCCCGACGTGAAAGCCTGTCGCCCCTCGCTCCTCGTCGGGAAACTAGGCGCGGCAACCCATGGAGCAGGCACGTAGCCAGGGGGGGGTGGGGTGGGGGGGGGGCATGGGGCCCGCCCCCCCCCCCCCCGAAATCTTTCATTTTGCTGGGGCTTCCTCTCCACCCTCAACCTCACACAGCATTTTGTCAGGGGCGCCCCCCCCCCCCCCCCCCCGAAACAAAATCCTGGATACGTGCCAGCCCTGGAGGTGGAGTTGCCGAAGACGACCGACGCCAAGATCCTCGACGAACTTCGGAGGGCCCCCACTCGAACGCCACCAGAGACCGAAACGACTCTCCTGTGACGGTAAAGAATAACCTAAACGCCATTATCGATGGCCACGACGCGTCGGCACTCGTCGACACCGGAGCAGACTACTCCGTCCTGAGTGGGAGGCTCTCGCAGCGCCTTCGGAAAGTGACGACACCATGCGATGGCCCGCAGTTACGGACCGCTGGTGGGTACCTCATCACACCAGTTGGGATTTGCACTGCTCGCGTCGAGATTCATGGAGAGACGTGCCCTGTCAAGTTCGTCGTTCTGCAAGACTGTTCGAGGGACGTTATCCTCGGAATGGATTTCCTTGGGCCGTTCCCCACATCGACGCAAGGAAATCGGTGGATTATCGTCGCGACCTATTATCTTACACCATACGCCGGGACGAAAACCCTGCCATCGGGAACAGCGCTGCAAGTCGCCAAGTTTTTCGTCGAGTCCATCCTCCTTCGACACGGCGCACCTGAAGTGCTGATCACAGATCGAGGATCATCTTTCATGGCACAGCTGACTCAAGATGTTCTTCGGCTCAGTCACACCAGCCATCGACGAAACACCGTTTATCATTCGCAGACCAACGGACTAACGGAGCGGCTCAACAAAACGATCGCCGACATAATCTCCATGTACGTCGACGTGGAGTACAATACGTGGAACGAGATGTTGCCATACGTTACGCTTGCGTTCAACACAGCGGTTCAAGAAACCACGGGAGTGACGCCGTTTCAATTGATACACGGCCGGGCGGTTACCACGATGCTAGACGCCATGCTGCCTCACGTGCTGGCCGACGATGGTAACGTCGACGCTCAACTGATCTCTCAACGCGCGGAAGAAGCTCGCCAACTGGCAAGAATCAAGATTCATGACCAAGAGCGGGTCGACGCACGCCGGTATAACCTTCGTCACCGGGACGTCCACTTTCAACCCGGATACCGGGTATGGGTGTGGACACCGATACGGCGCCGCGGTCTCAGCGAGAAGCTTCTGAAACGCTATTTCGGACCCTACAAGATCATACGACGCCTCGGCGATCTGAACTACGAAGTTCTTCCCGACGGAACGCGCCCATCTGCAAGACGCCACCCACGACCCGAGGTGGTGTACGTCATCCGGCTAAAGCCGTATTAAGAACGATAGAACTTTGAACTCCCGTCAAAGAGTGAACTGTGAAGTGTGGCTCGCGATTCTGCTGTTCGTTTGTTGTGAATTTGTGTTTTCGGTTTGTGCTGCATCGGGACGATGCGCTTTTAAAGGGGGGGGGGGGGGGGGATAATGCCGCGCGCAGGACCAAGAAAGCAACGCTCGGTCACGGACCATTAAACGTTCAGTTTACTCAGTTATTCGCCGCCTCATCACTTGTCATTCGTGACCTACGATAAAAAAAACAAATGCTAAAACTGCTATATCTTTTTTCAATTTCCATAAAGGCATCCTGTTCATTTGAACCTCGGACTACCAGAGATTTAAACAATGCTGCTCTTATTTACCTAAGTTGGATACATATAACAAACGTGACATTGGATACAAGCAGGCTTCCCCTCATTACGCAAGAAAGTGCTGGGACATGAGAAAAAATATCCGTTCGATTGACACTTTTGCAGGACAACGATAAAGCACGTTCTAAAGTGCAACACCTTATCGAAATGAAGAAGTAGATGGCACTTGATATCATGCCGACAGCTTTCCCAAACAGCTCCGTCAATATTGGAGTGAAAATATGTGTATATTTTTCCTCTATAAAATCAAAATTAAACAAAAAATACAACTATATTTAGTATATAATATTTTGACTATTCGATTTGCAAGCTAATCATTCATGAGCCATGGTTTTTTGTTGTGCTTCACTTGCCCTAAAATAAATTGCCTTGCGACATTTATATACTAACGTGTGGCTATGCGCTCCAAAGCGTAGCTAATATTCAAGATTGCACTGTATTCTCACCGCTCAGTTGGTAAGTTCCGGTGTTACATAGGAAAGAAAGACGTCATGGCTGTCAGATTTCTTTGTTACAATGAAAGGCGCCAGCCATGGCGTTTTCTGTAGAGCTTTTGTTGTGGACACGGTGGAAGAAACATGTTTAGGTGATGACTCTGGCCGCTCTTCCCGCGGCGAGCGAGCGACCAGATCGTGTTCGAAGCTAGCTTCGAACCAGGAGTTGTAAGTTCTGCGCCGCCAGGGACGGCTCTGAGGAATCAGGTCTCTCCTCGCCGGCCACGGTGTCGGCGTCATAGCGTGCTCGCCTTTTTCGCGTTGTGGTGGTGTGGTGGTGGTGTCCAGCCAGTGGCTTGCCTCGTGTTTTGCTTTGGTGCTGTGTAGATCACAGGTACCACCAGCGTGCACGAAGGTGAGCCTTCACCCTAAGAAGAAGAAGAAGAAGGAAGAGAACACAGATTTATGGACTCTGGCGTCTTGGTGGCGGCGTGGCGGCGTGGCGGCAAGAAGCGGTGAGCGAGAGAATGCGGGACCTCCACTGGAAGAAACAACCGGAGCGGTCGGTGTGGCAGGGATCCCATACTTGGGCGCCACCTATCCCCGTGCGAGTGAAGGGCGCTCGGTGCGCCGGACATAATGTGGCCGTCACGTCGGACAGAGAGTCATCACCTAAATGTGTTTCTTCCACCGTGGGTACAACAAGAAGCGGTGAGCGAGGGAATGCTGGACCACCGCTGGAAGAAACAATCGGAGCGGTCGGTTTCGGAGGGACCTGACACTTGGGCGCCATCTATCCCCGTGCGAGTGAAGTGCTCGGTGCGCCGAACATAATGTGGTCGCCGCGTCGGACAGCGAGTCATCACCTAAATGTTTCTTCCACCGTGGTTGTGAAGAACATTCCAGACAATAACATCCGATAAGTTGAGAGCGTTCCAGGAGATGAATGAAAATTATAATGAAAACTCGGCAACCGTTGCTCCGCGTGACAGCCACGTGCGCTGCCCACTCGGTCGCCCACGCGGCGCAACACCCGGCATATTCTAGACATGTCTGTGCAGACGTACTTCCATCTTGATTTATGTTACTGTAGCTTTTCACTCGTACCAGTGTCACACGTGATAGGTCTCTGCGATATTTATTTCGCGCATGTCTAGTGGTAGCACCAAACATGGCAGACCACCCATTGTGGTAGGGCTTACGTGGCGTAATTGGCGGACAATGACAATTAAAATCCGGGGGTAGTCCAGCGTTTAAATTTCAATACGCCTTAGCATCGTCTCAGCTAAGGTTGTAAATGCAAAGAAGTCTTCAACTCCCTAGGGTTTTGTTTTTTGTTTAATACGCTACCCTTAAAATACTTTCTGGTAACTCCGTACATTTGAAAAAAAGGCCATCGTAAATGTCTGTAAGGCCTGTCAGAAATGTCATTCGCTTCCTATTGCTGCATTGGTGTTCGTTTGCCGTAACTCTTTTATACTCACCTGAAAAACTGAAGTCACTTGCAGTATACACAAAACTGAGTCGCCGATATTGAAAAAAGGTGCATAAGAAATCGTAGATACCGACGACCAAACTACGTGGAGTCCATGGGTGTAACAGTGGGCCGTAAAGCCAATTAGACCTACACCAGAACACGCAGACGCCATCGTTCACAAAGTCAATGGTAGAATTCCTAGGCAGCGGCTTCACAAGAGGGCCTTGTTTGTCGTTATCATCATGTTGGATTTGAATACCAGAAGGTATAGACTTAGCAAACGTTGGCCCTCATGAGGATTCCAAACCATACACGGTCGGTAGTGTGTACAGGATAAACACCCATTAGAAGTAGTGCGTTCATGAGCTGAACAACAGCTAGGGTAGGAAATCGATTAAGCATATCCCTCCAGACTGGAGGCGTATGCCTCATTGACTTAAAAGAAACCGCAGGAAGAACCTTTAAAACTGATCGCGCTATGTGCCAGCTGTGTACCAAAAGTATGTTGGACCAAGCACGTGCTTGGCCAGATTTCACATTTCATCGTATTTTGTTATAAGAATTACGAATGTTCTTAGATATGCGACTGCTGGAGTGTCTAGTTCAAAGGCATGACTACGTGCTTTTGCTGACTGATAACCTTTCGGCCTTTTACCATGTATTTGTATTAAGAGAGTTTTATAATAGGCGGCCCCAACGTTGTGACTCCTCAAAGTGGAGTAGGACGACACTCTGCTCTGGCTCAGAAGTTCTGCACACGCACAGTGAGCCACCCCAAGCTGTTTGGGGTGCCCAAAGCGTTGGGTTCCCTTATTCCAAAACTCCGTATCATCTTTCAGCATGCTGGAATTTAAGCTCGAACGTGTATCGTTGACTAATCACTTGGCTGTATTTTACCCAGACTTGTTTCTCTCTCACATACTCAACAAAATACTGTATTTCAAACACTTTTGGTAGTATTTTGGTATTTGCAAATACATTTTGTATAGAGTATTTGCTACTCTATTTTAATTACATATCACATTATCCTGTACTCCGTATCTCTGAAAAAAAAAAGTTCCGTCGGAACAATCTTCGGAACTAGGGATCATCAAACTCCAGGGTAAATCTGAACCGAATGCGAACTTGGAGTCAAGCGACGAAACACAGAACAGCAAACAAGGTACGAGTAAGACGCAGTTTCCGAATTCCAACAAAAGACCAAATAGATAGCCCCAAATACGCCTGCTTCTATGCCCTCTTGTCTTCTTGCCCACTTTTCTTCTTTTTTTTTTCAAACTGTCTTTGCTTGGAGCTAGCAAAAGTGCTGGTGACGTAATCCGGATTTCGCACCCAGACCTCACCTTTTGTGTGGAGCTAGAGTGGTTCCGTCAGCGGACGATCGAGACGCTAGCGCTCGGTACAATCCCAATGAACCATTTTCGGCTATAGCAGGTTCAGGGGGTTCCATATTGAAAATTCGAAAACACGTCTTCATGCGACCGCAGGCACTCTCTCGACCAAAGAAGCTAGGTCCTGCTGGCTTTATTGAGCTGCAGCGAGCTAGACTGGGCTTCCGCAAATCTAATTGTGTGCCTAGAAGGTTGCACGTCAAATCAGTACTGGTCGGGAAGCGCAAGAAGTGAACTACAGGCGAAACACGCGGGAGTTTATTCAGCCATCCTCGTTGCTGTGCATTGTCATGAAAACTATGCTAGTTGGAAAATTCTTTAGAAGAGCGCAAGAAATCTTTTCTCCCCAACTGTTGCGAAGCAAAGCGAGATAAGCGTGACTTTACTCCGGCAGTTGAAGTTTCCATCTGAGACATTATGCCACTATCTGGGAACATTCACTATTCACCAAATTTTGCAGTAAATCTGTCACTGCTGCAGTGATGTTAAATGTAAATGCACTCCTTGTACAGGTTGGATTTATGATCCGCTTTTACTACCGCCATTATATGGTGTATTAAAAAGTACTCAAATTTGGGACCCAAGTGTGCTTGACGTAAAAACGAAGATGTCTTTGTAAAAACAATTGTTCATACCTGTCTGATGGCGACGAATCCGCGCCTTGGCACTACCTAGAACCAGACAGGTGAGAGTGACCTTTTTGAATACCATGTTTCTTTCTTTTGAGGGATCTGAAAGAGGACAGCAGTTTTTTTATCATTGCACATAGATTGTATAGAAGAAATTAGATGCTTGAGTAAAGCATTTGATTGCGTTATTCATTTCATATAGTTTCATAAATTATTCGCTTATGGCATTCGCGACTTTCCACTGGAGTTAACTACATTATATTTACAATTTCTGTCCTAATTTGTGCAAATATGATCAGATATCAATTCCTGTAAACATATCATCTGGAGTCTATCAAGCAAGTATCCTGGGGCCACTTCTTTTTTATGATATATTGACGATATGGTGGCCATTGATTAAAATTCCAAATACAAAAATTATGCGAATGACACAAGTACGTTCTTTTGAAACGAATCTGAAGAAGACCTTATAAATAAAACCAACGCATTTCTTTTAAAATAAAAAGCTTCGGCTCAAGTGAATTGTTTGAAATTAAATGTATTGAAAACGAAACCAATAATGTTCCGCCCCCGAGGTTCGGGTGATAGGCTCTACAATCTCATGAAATTTGGGTCATTAAACATTGAATTTCTGAAGAAAAAAAAAAAACATTAACACGCTTCGAGTTTTTTTCTCTGATGATACGATCTGTAATAATCACCTTAAATGCCTTTGCTCGTAGCTAGGCATGCCCGTAGGAACAATTAATAAGCACATGCATGTTCTTCCAACACACGTAAAAAAGGTTTTAAATGATTTGGTATTTGTTCTCATTTGTGTAACTACCACCTAGTCTAGGGAAAGATACCTTAATCAAATTTAAATAAAATAAATTGATTACAAAACAGGATAAGAATAATCGTAAATATTTTCTACACTCATCATACATGATCATTGCTGAACTTATACACAATTTTTAACATACACGAAATTTATAATTGTCGTTTAACAATCGCTTATAAGTACGCAGCATATAGATCCTCTAGAACAATTCTTGAATAATTTGATTTAAAAGCAAAAATTAGAAATTACTCGTTTAGACAACACCAGCCCTGGCATATTCCGAAGTGCGGAACAAACTATGGAAAACAGAAAATAAGTTATACATTACCTTCTTTATTGAAAATTATTTTTATAGAAACACAGGTGTAATGTGGATGTCTTACCACTGTATTCCTAAATTTTTTAATTTAATACATATAAATAGGTGTGCACATTTTAAAATTTATTGTGTACGCCATCGCAGCTGCTGAATCGGGGTCTCAGAGCTCCGTCTACCTACATTTCTGCAGCTTTCTCTCCGGCCTCTCAATCATCCCATGTATCCGTGTGGTGAATCAATTAACTTTTTATCGTATAGTACCGTATCGTTACGAAAGCCCACAGTTTCTAAATGCCGAGCACTAAAGCGATGCTGTCAACAGTTATGCTTAAAATTGTGGCGGAAAGCGATGATAATCTAATCATCCGCGTTTTGCCAGTGCTAGCTTTGCGCCTGATACACGATCGAGTGGATATTCTGCTGCGCCCCCGAATTTCCCAATAGTTTCAGTCATTCTCAAATTGACTGATATAGTGGTTTCCGATTACGCTCAGCATGTTTTGTAATTGAAACCATGTAGTTATTTTACTAATTAAAAAGTTATTTAGGGAAGTTTAGTTATTTATCCTACTTATCGCCAAGATTAGCCACCCACATAATGTCCCCCTGGCCATATAACTCACCCACACAAAACGTAATATTGCTTCTTTTACGAATATTTTCTAATAAATTTGTTCGAATTAAAATGGAACACTCGGTATATGAGTTGTGTGATGCGCGCAGGGTCAACCAGCAAAGCAAACGTGCTCGCTGATTATACATTTGCAGATCGTATTTTTATGCATAATTGTACTTTGAGCTTAGTCATTCGCTGGGATAATTTCATTGTTCTCCGTGTTTGCTGCTTCCGCACGCTACAAAAAACGTGAATTTAAGACATGTTTTAGAGGGCGATTACATCATGAACGCCAACAAAATTGCGCTTACTTTTTTTTCTATATTATGCGGGAACGCACGTGCAGCGTTTTTTTAATAGTTTACAAGCTTCAATCAGCGTTTTTTCTACTTATGGAATTAGTTGTTCACTTTGATACTAAGGCAGAACCTTGGCTTTTTCCCACAGAAAATAATCCTTCTAGCATCCTCGCCTTATAACCTTTCCAAGAAACACTCGACCCCACGCGCAGGAAACTGTTTTCGAGCCCAGACACTGGGTTTGAGGCTAGACTCTCACCGGCGTCACTGCTAACCCTAACTGAGCGGACTGTGATTTCGATAAACGCAGCCTGCGTAGGCGCAGTTTGAAACACTGCTGGCGTCCAAATTCTCGTCTTTTACCACCTTTATTTGGGTTTCATGATGCATGTATTTTTTCGAGGACATTGAGAAAGCATTATACCACATTTGAAAAAAAAAACAAAAAAGCAAAAAGAAAAAGAAACTGTAAACTATTTTTGTTGGGTACGCGCGACAGAACGAATGCGACTAGAATGTTAGTTGTCGTTTTTTGTTTGTTTTTTTACGATAAGTTCTGACAGCGCCGACCGATTAGCCGCGTGTCAAATGACAATGCGCTAGCTGTCGAAAATAATTACGACAGAAGATAATCGAAAGGCATGCATTTTTCACGCGCACAAATAACGTGTTTACTGATGACAGGACACGGACATACAATTTAGGAAGTGTTAACATTCCAACAATATATTGTAGGTACCACACAATGCAGCGTTATCTGAGAAGAATTTATTTGAGAAAGATCTCAAATAACACAGTCACAGTCGACGACAGTCACATCTTGACGATCGGACGGAATCCAAGATGACTTCGTTCTGGGTGTGGCACGTTTTGGGGAGAGCTTCCTTTTTTCACAACAGCACCAAGGCAAAGGAACGAACGCGACTGATCCGTTTCCCACTCCAACCGGGACAATTATTTTTGGAGATGACTACGGATTCTACGCCGATTATAGCTGGGAGGGGGAGAACCATTGTCATTGTTCGCAAAATCGCGTCGAAGCCGTTTGACGTCTTTCCCCTCCTTCGTTTTCCGTGAATGTCGAGAAGGAAAGCTTGAATGGCGAGCACTTACCAGCCCTGTTTCTCACAGTGGAAGATAAGACAGAGATGATACACAGAATTCATCAGAAAAAGTAAGTGGAAACTTTCATGAGGGGCCAAAAAACATCGAATGCAAAACCGCAAAACCGTAAACATAGAATCGCGCTGATCGGGTTTTCACGGTACAAGAGATTGGCAGAAAATTTCTAGCTGATAGAGGGCGCGAGAGTCGCACCAGCCGCATAAGCATCAGCAACATGGCAATGGCCTATGAGTTTTTTTGTATGTTTTTTTGGAAAGGTGTATAAACTGCAAGAGCAAGTTGCGAGTTGGGTAGAGATGAAAGGTGGATAGAACATAAGCACCTATTCAAATCTACGAGAGAAGTAACAACAAAAAAATGCACCATAAAAAATTAACATTCTATTATCAGTTAAAAATAGCCGAGGAGTTTGTAATCCTCAGAACTTCATTCAAAGTATCAATTACTTTCGTGCATAGGTACTTTTTTATTTTTAAGGCCTTTATTTTTTCGGAGTGTATTATTATATGATTGGGAACCTACATTTTTGTATTAATTATGACACTCTCAATAGCATGATGCTATATTAGAATTGTGCAGCTCTTCTATTAAGGAAAGTTTTTAGCTAACTTGTTCTTTCACTTTCTACGACTCTAGGGTAGGTATGGAAGTTTTGTTTGTGCTTTTGAAGTGCCGTTTTCCTAACTGCGCAATTAGTCGTTGAAGTAGCGTCCTGGCCGTAGAGGATTAAAACAAAAATTAAATCGGGATTGGGTGCTTTCTGGATTCCGCGTTCTTAGGTAATCGGGATTACGGGCACTTTTTTGTGTAGTTTACAGAGAGAAATTGCAAGAACTCCGCGAGTTTTAATGAATTGAAATATTATCTTGTTAATTACCAATTTTGAAAAACGTACAACGGTTTCCTAGGTAGTATTGACCGTACACATTAATTGCCTGGCAGGCCAAATATTTGATATTGGCGGAAAAAATGCAGTTGGATAAAAGAAATATATCAAAGTGCGCGAATTTTTCCTATTATGAAACAATAAAGTGTACCTCGGGTAGTGAACTCAATATATATTTTATGTTTATTATTATTTTATTGAGGAAAACTATAGTTTAATTGTATATACCTTAGCAGGCTGACGGAGTCGGAAGCAGCAGCTCATTTGATATAGGGTGTATTCACTGGCGGCCATCTCTGTGTGCGCTAATGCTGAGCACGTGCTGAAGGCGAGCTTCCACAGTTATTTTGCAACGTGCACCCCGCACCATCAAGATTGCCGGTCTTGGCAGCCTATTAATGCGAGCTCGTTCTGGGCACGCGCTCTAAATAGTGACCTCAAATATGGCGGCCAGTGAATACCCCCTATAGGCACGCAGCACACCACTGAAACAAAAGTACACTAAGGTTATATTAAAAATATATTCCCCAAGTATACACATTGTGGAGGTTTCTTGTTGCGGGCGTTCTTCTTAAAGACAAATGACGCTGACGCACTTTTCTTCCATTTCCGTAACTAAATAAACATAGAAATAAATATCGGCTAACCAGCCTACTACAGAACATCGTAAAGTTAGCTACGCGCAGCGCTCTTTCAGTGTTTTACCAAAAGCATAGAGAAAACAAGGCATGTGCCTTTTCCTCCTAAAAGTCATTACATGTACTCCGTTCATCCTTGAGCTGAGACGGCAGCCCATGCCACAAGCGCGAGAGCTCGAGGTCGCTGCTTTGAAGTGTTCTTCCGCAGAACTAGCACTCGCGCTAGAAATGCACGTCTCAAAGCCAAGAGCGTGGGCAAGCTCACGCCAGAGCCTCTGGCTCACGCTTCTCTACTCTATTTCACCTTATGATGTACCGCAGGAAAGTCTACAAGCGCGAGCTCCTTGCTCTGAGGCACATCTCGGCGGCACAAGCTCTCGCGCATTAAGGACAGCTGCCAACGCTGTGAGCTCGCGCTTCTAGCCTTCGCTGCGGTACAACATAAGGTGAAACGGAGTATAGCTTTGGCTGTTGTCTGAGCTTAAAGGGATACTGAACCAAGGAATTTAGTGTCCATAATAAGTGGCGCACGTTCTTTCCACGAGCTAGCAGCCGCCGGTGTGCTCGAGCACACGCAACAAAAATGACGTCAAAGGCCTCCATTTGCGGTTAGATGACAGTGAAATGTATGGGCCTCGGGCCAAAGGAGAATAAAGACAAGTTTTTCATCTACACAGTGGTGTCTGGTGTAAAAGGTAAGCGATTAATTGGTCTAACAAGCACGTAGCTTTCACTTGTAGAGATGAAAATCCTGTATTTATTCTCCTTTGGCCTGAAGCCCATGCATTTCACTGTCCTCTTAAAGGGGTACGGAAACAAAAATTGAAATGTTCAAATTTCGTTCGGAAATGAGTCAAGCATGACGGGTAATAACCGTAAATGATAATCGCACGTTTATATTTTGAACGATTGGCTATATTTTTCGTTCCAAACGGTGCACTCGAGCAAGCGCTCGAAGAGAAGCGAGTGGAGAGCCCGATGTGTCATGGGATGTCAGGCGCAAACAAAAACAGAAAGAAAAGATTTCCCGCGCTCGTGGAGTATCAAGGCAGGCGTGCGTATGAGCTTTGCCCTTGGTGGCGTTGTCAGCGCTGTGGGGGTGTCAATAGCGTCAGCGCGTTACAACCGAGCCGTTCGAAGTACCCGTGGGGTCGAGCGTGTGGCTGGCCCAAGGAGCACGTAGCTTCCACAACACTGTCAGCTTAGGGCTGAACGGGGTGGGGAAAGCAACTTTTGTCCGAGTTTTGAGGGACGGGCTAATCTTCTAGGGGGAGAATGGCTGTTTCTGGTTGCACGAACGAGGGTCCGAGAAAGAGGGGAGTCCTTCCTTTCCGTCTTCTTGGACCGTTTGGTACAATGCGCGATTTTTGAGTTGAGCTAGGAGGAAAGCTAAAAAAGGAAAATGTTGAAATTCCAAAAGGCGGCGCTGCTCCGAAGGAATCTGCTACGTCACGACTACGTAGCAGATTCCACAACGTTCCTAGACTACCTCCCAAATAGGCTCCGCATGCATCCACCAGGTGCACATTGAAATATCGTTTATTTAGCTTTAAAATTAGTTTTCTTGTGCTTTTCAACGGAAGACTGGTGTTTTTGAGGTTAGGGTGCATCATGCAACACATTAAAGCTAAAAAATGAGCGCTGAAATTTCGTTTCCCTACCCCTTTAAGCGCGAGTGGAGGTCTTTGACGTAATTTTCGTTGCGTGTGCTCGCGCACACCGGCGGCTGCTGGCTTGTGGAAACAACGTGCGCCACTGATTATGGACACTAAATTCTTTGGTTCAGTATCCCTTAAGGGTAGACGGAGTATACTAGCAGAGCCGCATATTGGAAGGGGGGATCGGTAGCCGAGTGGGCTAGCGCACACCAGCTCGGATTACGTGGAGCGAAAGCTCGTGCTGCAGAACCCAAGGATCCTGGATTCAATCCCTACCCCTGCTCGTTTCGATCTGGATGAGCATCGTACCGGCGTGCGGTCATGTATCACTACTGCGTGGTGCACGTCAAAGACCCCAGGCTAGCGGTTGTAATGCACTGGCTAAACTGCTCATCTACATTGCGAGTGACTCGTCGCAACTTTGAAATGGCCGACCAATTACCGGCTGTAAAAATATCGACACAACCCCAATAATTTATATTGGAAGAGTTTTGCCAATGAGCGGAGCAAAGGCCGCAGCCAGCGCCGATTAGTCCCCACGTGGTTTTGGCGTAAACTAAAAGATGCGACACAGCGTCGATCAATCAGCAGAACGCTTCGTATCAGTATTGGAAACGACATGTAAAGCGTGAATGACAATGGCGTCAATAGCAAATGCAAATCAGCAGCAGTGATTGCAACTACCCCTGATTTAGAGCTCACGACCACCACTAGGGGCTGTTTCGCGGCCGCGACATGCTCGCCTATTCAAACCAATAAATGGTCAAACTTTCCCAATATATATACTAAATATATGTATACTAAATGCATGCAGCGCCACCTAACTTGCGTCAGTATCGTCGACAGCGCGTCTTGCAGCGGCTCACAATGAGCACGACATTAGGGAGGTTTAGGGAACCGTTTTTGCACATTCGATACGGTACACGATGGGCCCTCTGGTTCGAACTGCGCACGCGCTAGCGCAGAAGACTCGCATAAGCTCACTTCGTACCGAAGGGAACATCGTATCGTATCGGATGTGCAAGCGCGGTTCCCTAAAACTCTCTAATATAACGCGTCGACGCCAAGACGTCTGTCGCATTGCGGCGGCTCTCGTGGAGCCTCAGCGTGTTTTCCGCTTGGGTCGGTCGGAGATCCACGAACCATGACGTTAGGCGTAGGCCTTGCCTCCTAGGTGATATTGGTTCGACTTTTATTGTATTCTCTCATTTTTTTTAGAAGTACTATAGACAATGGTATAGTGGCTGTAGGCTTAGGTGTACCGAGCGCTCCGCATTCTTGGGTAGTTCCACGTGCCGCCGCTTCATGACGAGAAAGTGGCGCTGTAGCCAGGATACCGGTGCATTTCTGCTCGAAGGGGCGCGGCGTGAAGCGTCTCAAGTGTTGTGCGCGAGCGCGCGGGGCACGAGAGCGTCTCGTACTACGCGTGCTCATGCAGGACCCACTTCTACGCCTGGTGCCATTGTGCGCCGCCTGATGGCACCGGGCGGGTACCGGTGCCACCGGCGTCATGAACAAGCGGCATGCATGCTAGCGATTTTCTGTTCGGCACACCTCCCCTTATGGCCACCATAACAATGGCGAGCATAGCGCCACACTGGTGCCTCATGCGTGCAAGCATGTGCGGCTTGCTCGTGAACGTAGCTTTGGCTAGCTTGCAATTGCACGCAGTTTCCCGAACGAGCAGAGACACGGGGGCGGCTAGATGCCGTGCTTGCAATCGTCTATTGGCGGCGAGATGTGTTTGATGGCGCTTTCCTACGGTTTCCTCTCCTGACGTCATTACCTTGTGAACAACAAGTTAGATGCCATTGGTAATTAGCACGGTGGAAGCTTGAAATCATCGCGCCCTGAAACCAACCCTGCCAACATCGTGAAAATTGAACATCTTACATCACTATTTTTGGGGTCGAGGTCAAATTCTTTGCTGACGTCCTAGTGAGCATTCGGCCAATCGTGGCAGGCGAACCAGTGCGACGCTTGGGATCACTCACGTTGTCAATAGTCGGTGATACAGTCATGTCTCGTTAATATGGACTCCGTTAATATGAATACCCCGCTATATGGACACAATTTTGGGACGAACTAGGCAAATACATGCATTTTTGTCTCGTTATTATAGACAACTCGCATTATGGACAATTTTTGGGGGGAACGGAGGTGTCCATATTAACGAGACATCACTGTACCACCTATACCACCGACTATTGGCGCCAATACCACCTATAGAAGACAAGGCCTGCGCGTTTCCTCCTCTAAACGTCATCACTAGTAGTAACGTCCCTGGATATTTTTCGGTTTTTACAGGTAGCGACAACTTTCCTCCTTTCCATCTACAATTTTTCTTTCCCCCAAAAATGTTCCCCCCTCCCTCTCTAGCGCCGCCATTCGCTTCCTAACGTTAGACGGAAGGGCGGTTCCGCTGTGTTATTATGTGGTTAGCAGTAGCGTATTCTTCCTTGTTTTGGTAATTTCCAGCGCGTGAAATGAATTTGGATATCATCGGGTTACCTACGTGAATAGAAGGTTACCTGTTATTTCCGCAAAAGCACATGTATATATATATCAATATTTTGCCACAATCCCTATCATACCGCAGCGAGAGCTTTCGCGAGCAACGCTCCCGGCGATGCTAGATATGTGCGCGCCTGCGTTATAATAAACTATTTATATTTGTAATAAAAACAAATGCCTTGTGGAGATTTTATTCCGTCGTCGATAGAGCCGCATGGTTAAGGTATTGTGAGAACTCTGTTTTGTTTTAAACCATTCTCCCTCGTGGCGAGCGTTGGTAATGCTACGCAAACGTGTACACGGTGTAGACGCAAACGCGTCTGGTAATCGTTATTTTAGGGCGTATCTCCATGATTTCAACACGCATTCTGTTATAAGTACTAGTAGCAGTGTTTGGATGGGAAAGAAAACGTCCTGCAAAGTAGTGACCTTGACGAGTTCGGACGGTGCGAGGTCCGTGCGGATGAATTTACAGCGCTAACTCCCCAGTACCAAAAACAATTTTGGGTGAAGTTACACCATCGCACGTGTTAACCCCACATGCGATAACGGGCTATCTCGTCCACGAACCTCTACTGTGGAGCCGTGTTTGGTCTCAAATAACTCTGTGAAGGACTTTAGCTGTGAACGTTTGCTGCTTTTGAGTTTATTTTTTGTGATACCTTACTGGGGACAATATTTGCTGGATAGCATCTTCAGCGTGAAGTGAAGAAACGTTGCGTACAACTTTTATTATTTTGAAGCATTAAACGTTGAATTCAAGACAAATTTTATTAGATCGCGTGCAACGAATTCGTTATGAACGTTAATGTCTCAGTCTACTTCTTTCTGCAATCCACTGTAACATCCACGTAGATATTTTTTTAGACAAAACCCCCGAGACTGGGGAGAAGGAAGGACAACACAACACGAAGCCCATGCATTGTGCAGACATTTTTGTTTATTTCAGCTCTTGTCTTGCGAATATATATATATCTCAAAGGACAAGTGGTGAAACTCATGAGCAGTGCAGTAAAATATTATTAATGTCATTGGGTTCACGCAAATACAAAGCACATAAAAAGTAAATATGGGAAGAGCCCGACTTTGTTGCAGTTTAATTGAACTGCCACATGTTATGATATGTATGCAGTTTGTGTATTCATGGTAGTGAAGATATAAAGAAAGTGTCTTAAATAAAATAACACAGAATTTTGTTTATTTTTATTCAATATCTTTTTAGGCAGTAATCAATGGTGCAGTCTAACAGGTCATCCCACAGGAGATTAGTAGAATGTGCTTAAAATAAAAGATAACACAAAGAGAAACAGCTACTAGGGTGAGCTGGAGGGGGAGGTGTGCTCATTGCCTGCTTCGCTCCATTTTAGTGATCCAGGGTGGAAGTGTGAAGAAGAGCACCCACAGCATCACTTCCAGCCTACTATGCCGAAGCAGAAGCGCACCATACCGCTCTAGCCCACTCTACAAGCACTCTTACAGTAAAAAAGACGCCACGAAAGATTTTCTTGCATGCGATCAAGTCCTTGTCTTTCTCTTTATATAAGTGTGTCCTCCCCTTATTGAAAATATTTCTGAAGGGCCCGTCAGCCTTGAAGAATTATGGGACCTCACAGGCCTTCAAAACCCTTCAACAATACCCTAGAGAAAAACCCTTCAGGGATACCCCATAGAAAAACCCTTTAGCCCCACAACCCTTCAACCCGTCAGACCCTTTAGATCATCAACCCTTTAGACGCCCAAATGACTGTGAACCATAGACAAAAATGCAGTTCAAAACATTATTGAAAATTTATTGCAGACATTAGTTTTACATGCATATTATAACTCAAAAATGCGATAAAAAGCAACGTTTGTTCAAACCCGGCGCAAGGAGCTGTAGATGAAAAACATCATATTAAATAGGGACAACTAACTTCTTTATCACAAAGAAAAATATCTTTCAAAGTACTCATAATGCCGCTGGGTATATTCCTGATGTACGATAGTTCAGCTAATAAAACCGAGCATGTGCACCTCACGGACACATACACAGTCTCAGTAAGCACGTTTACCGAAAACCACGAACTCGAAAGCAGCACCCACCGCTGTTGCGAAATCCTGAGCATTGTCACGGTTTCATCCATTATGACGTCGCGCCGGAGTCTATTAGGCGTATTTTTCGCTCGCTGGATGCTTCTGAAGTCGGACGGACGAAGAGGCGCAAGGAACAAGTCCGGACAGCGGCCGTCATCCACCGTCTCAGGACCCACAGTGCCATAATCCTGGTGTGCAGGCGCAACATGTGGTGGGAGGCTGACCCCGACTGCCAGGCTTTGCAGCGACACACCCTCCTTGAATGCGCTGAACACGATGGCGCTCGAGCTGTGCGGAAGGCGGCCAACGCCGAACTGTGGTGCACCTGCGTAACCAAGGAAGAAACTGCACGGATAAAAACAGACCAAGGGGCGAGCCCTCAAAGCCATGCATGCTCACCTTCCTGGAGGAAATTGTTCCGCTCGTTCTGTCCCGCTCGTTCTGTCCTTATTCCGCGGCGGCTCGTGGGCTAACCGGAACCGCCGCTGGCCTCCCCCGCTTGCACACACCACTCTCTCCCGCCGACCGCTCGCCTGGCAGTCCTGCACCCACTCCCTATCGCCAGGCGAAGAGAGACGCAGTGGGGGTTGCTTTTTGGGGACCGTCGCCCGTGGAGGAACCGGTTCTCGGAACAAGTCGCTCTCGCGCGCGTCCCTATTCCTGGATAACGCGCTGCTCTCGGCTTTTTTTTTTTTTTTTATTTATGGTTGCACGGATTTCGCCTCGAGCGGACAGGATTGCGTTCGCCTCAAAACGCCGCTCGCCCAACACCACTCGGCCCGCGGCTCGTCGATTCTCCACATGGGGCGGTCGCCCTCAGTGGCCTCCTTGGCGACCGAACAGCCGGGCAGTGACAGACGGGTCCAGGAGCCCACTCGTATTTGATAGAAGTGCTGAAATAAAAATAGGACCGTACACATATACGATCGGCATTCTCCAAATACTGTAAACGACTAAATTTTCGCGAGGACCTAATTTTCGCGAATTTCGCGATTCGACTACATTTCGCGAAAAATACGTCCCGCAAACAATTCGGCCAATATGTGAACGCCACGGAAGCTACACTCGATTCGCGAAAATTAGAACCCGCGAATAATTTCAACTTTTCAGCTTTTTCCCGATTCGCGCAAATTTGAGCCCGCAAAAAGTAAGTCGTTTACAGTACTTATTTTTTCCCGTCGCGTACAATAAGCAGCTTTGTTCTAATTCTGCGAAATGTGTTTTCTCCACCTAAGCCGCTGCCCACGCACATCTCAAGAAGCCTGAAGGTTTTCGCGACCCCATTAGAAAAGTCCTTGACAGGCTTTCAGACATTTCAAGGCATTGTAAAGGGCACTTCAGACCTTTCAGGAGAGCCCCTGACGGGGCTAGCGAACCCACCAGGAAATATTAGTGCCCCCTTCAAACATCTCAGAAATTTCTGAAGTCCCCTTCACACCCTTTAAAAAAATCCTGAATTCCCATCAGAGCGATTTTCAATAGGGCCCTTTCTTTTATTAGCACTTCAAAAAGATGAAGAGTTTCATTGTGGTTGTGTTTTCAATTTTGTGAGTGCCGAGATACTGGTTTTCTGGTGTTTATCGGAAAACCAACGACTATGTCACTGCCAAACAGGAATGGAAACGCTAAATAACAAATCTTCGAGCGTCGGAACTGAAACCCCCTCCGAAATCAACGACGTCTCGCGAGTGCAACGGCCATTGACGCATTCGGCACGAACCCCAGCAGCCATTGCCGATGATAACAAAAGTGCCAACCCAACAGGCGATGACCACCAACCAAGTGAACCACCAACCGACCTGAACGGCGATGATGATGAGAATTTCCAGCGACAGAGAAGTGGCTTTTGCGACGATTGTGAGGCGAGCCGACAGGGAGACGATAACACTAGAAAGATGGTTGGCCCAAGTGATCGAGCGAATTAAAGGACCACATGGACGGATGCCCAATGGTTGGTGGCCAAAAATAACAATCAAGTATAATCGGAAGCATAACCAGAATGTAACGTCGACAACGAAAAAAAAAAAAACAAGTATACCCAGTGGAAATTCGACAACAGCCTACTCAATCGGGCAATGGTCAGGTGGCCGAAGAAAGAGAATGGCCGTTGCCAGCGAGCATAACAAACAGCCAACTGTACACCAATATAAAGAATCTGCTGGCCAATGACATCGAGCTGGCCCTTAATCACCAAACTGACCGAAAGAGAACGAGAAAGGTATACAGTCAAGCAGTAAACTATCAGGTGATCGGGATGCTCAATCTGGTGATCGATCGAGCTGGAAAAGCAGCCGAATATTCTAGCAGAGCTGAATGATTTGATCTGCGTTGCCAGCTGACATATGAGGAGGTGACAAATGAAAGGTGAACTAGAAGGAGGCCATTAAAAAAAACATAAAAAGCTTAGTCAACAGCTGCAAATTGTCACCAGTCAAATAGAACGAGGCTCCCTCGAGAGCATTAAAACAAATTTTCAAAGCCAACCAGTACCACTCTAACAGCCAACCAGATCGAAAAGAAAAAAGCAATCTTTCACAAAAAAAAAAAAAAAAAAAAACTGTCATTGCTGCGAACCGGAGTGAGTATCGGAAAACGAACAAGCTGTTCGAGCTCAATCGGTCCGCCTTCTACCGGAGACTTGACGAAGACCAGGAGATTGACGAGAACATTGATGTTGATCAGGTGATTACTGGAGGAAACTTGTGCTGTTGGAGTCTTCTCTGTAGGGTGCGCTAAGAAGGAAGAGGAGCGACAAGCTCTCGCACCACGTTGTAGCTCTCGGAGCTACACGACAGCCGCACTTTCAGGCCCTTGAACACGGTCCCTTCACTCCAGGCAGACCCGGCCTCGTACCGTTTTCCTCGTGAGCCGCAATATCTGGTCTTTATTCAGGTAGCTGTTCAGACCTGAAAATATTTATTGTTAAAAGGCTGCTGTGCACATAACAAGAGAGCATCATTATCTGAACCTCTAGTTAACATTTACTAATTCTTCCTCTTTATGTGAGTCCTATTGTACATACCATTTCTCAGGTTGGTATTTTCAGCTTACAAGGACCGGACTCGCTTTTGTAAAGCAGAAAGCTTTCTTTTTAGCCCAGAAACTTGCTCCATCATCCTCTTTTGTACCAAGGCCCCCACACCGCTTATGACAGGAGACGAGGCATGTTGTAAACCTAAAAAAAAAAACAAGGCCCAATGTCATTTTTTTTCAACACAACTGATATTCATTGTTTTATGAAATGGTTTCACAAGAAACTTTTTTCTTTCCACTGAGTTCTGCCTTGTTGGTGCACAGCACCTGCCACTTTTGCCATTTGTTTACACACAGACGCTTAGTTATTGGAATTGTTTAATGTGTTGGTAAAACGCTGAAGCACGGCAAAAGACTGTGTCGATGACAAAACTGAATAAGTATGACCAGTAACGTATTTCAGCCACACAAACCCCAAGCTTAATCTGATTTGTTTCTTTCGGAGCCACTCCGGCAGCACCTATTAGGACATTTTGGACGCCAACAGCTCGACCGCCAACGGCATCTATGCCACACACTTTCAGATGCTGCCGCACGTCTGCTCGCCCCACTAGCAGATGCTAACACACTGCAGACTAGATGCACCAGACATCGCGACAGGGGGACATTGGGCTAGATTTTGGCCATCCAGCCAAGCCAAATCAAGAAAGGATGGGCAGGGCCATTGTTCTGTGGGTGGGGCTTAGAGTGGCCTATGACGTCCACCTAAATTGCGTCTTGTGCCATAAATATTTCATTAAAATGTTTCTCCAGCCGACGCAAAAGAACTTTGCCTAGCTGGAAAACACTGCCACTACATGTAGAGAGACATACGGCATAAGTTCATCAACATGGCGTCCAGCAAGATTTCGAGCCGGAACAAGGTTGCGTGAAACTGCCCTACAGGATGGTTCCATGTGGCATACTTCCAGCTCGAAAGTCTTGCCAGATGTCATGTTACTGTGATGAAATCTCAGTTAACTCTCTCTGATCTTTGCGTTCATCGTAGAATTTACCGTCTTTGCCCTCTTCATAAAATTTACTCTCTGGAACTATTACGACAGTCTGTGCTCAGCCAGCCCACCTATATCTCTGCAAGACATGATCATTCATGCACGATTGCCCAACCCAAGACCATTTCAACAGCGCGTCAACATTCCCTCCTGCCAGAAGCTATTGAAGACTGGAATGGCCTTCCCAATGACATTGTCACCATAACCGATAACGCCATGGGCGTACGTGCCGGGGGGGGGGGGGGCAAGGGGGGCGCTTGCCCCCCCAGTTCTCAGAGTGGGGGGGGGGGGGGCAAGACATGTGCTTTGCCCCCCCCCCCCCCCCAGAAAAAGCTGCCACTGGGCAGGACAAACACTGGCCGGCGGCGCCCAAGGGATACCAAGTCAAAGAACAAAAATCAGGTTGGTGAAAGTACAAGAGCCAAAGAAAGAATAAAAATACTTAGGGACAAGGACAGACAGCACAGTTTTTGTCAACTAGCAATACACATTTACTGATGTCTCCTTCAATACGTACTATATCCTTCCTAACTTTTGAAACTAACGAAGAAGTTACGGAAAAAATTAATATATTTATATACGCCTGGAAAAAGAACAAAATCCCCAAATACACTACAAGATAAAGACAAAGAAAATAAGAAACAGAAAAGGAAACACCATTGACAAAATCAGATAGAGGGCCCTTTGACAAATTCAGCTCTGGCTTCCGGTAGTTCATCTCAACTCTGGACAATCTAAGTGAAGGAGCAGCGATGTTGTGTTCGTCACCGGCTATCCTGTATGCTTCAATAATCTCTCGGCCGAGCTTGTTCTTGTGTCTTCCAATTATGCTGGTGTCCTGGAACCGGGCTTCACAGTTCTTGCAGAGGCGTTGATGAACAACTATTGGTTGAAAAGAGTCTCTTGAAGCACGGGAAACCTCAAGGACGTGCTCTCGTAGGCGGGTGTTCAGGCAACGCCCTGTCTGACCAATGTATCGGTCATCGCATAAAAAAGGGATGGAGCATACCACTCCCTCTTCACAGGGAACGGTCTGATTGGCATGTTTGATGGAACATCCTTTTGGGGCTTCGTTGTTGTTCACTCGTCTGCAAAGTTGTTTTAGGCGCAACTTGCACAAGAAGAATATTGAAGTGTTGAAGCGCGCTGCAATTCCCTTCAGTCTGTGTGCAGAGTTGTGCACATATGGTATGGAGATAACATGTGAAGCCTTACTATGTGGAGCACAGGGCCTTTGGGTGACTAAAATTATCTCAACAAGAATAGTGCTCAGAAGACCTTGCGGATAACCAGCTTAGAGGAGACGTTCTTGTTGTTTGCAATGCTCAAGCTTAAAAAGTGAGAACATGATTTGGCGCGAGAAGATGAAAAGTGAGACCGAATGATTCCATGTTTTACCAGTTAAGGATGAGAACCGCAAAATGGAAGAATAAGGTTGCCACGTCATTGTTGGAAGGCAAAACAAATGCCGGTCGGAACAAGATGGAGACGAAGATCGAGATACTGGAGACCATTGCCTGAGCTGTCTTCCCTTGTGAAATTCAGGCCTGAAGATGAAGAAGTAAAGGCTTGAACTACAGATTCAGAAGAAACTGAGATCCGGTGAATGACTAAATAATCATCCACGTAACAAAAAACATGGAAGACGAGAGTCAACTCTTCAAGGCGAGCTTTGATCTCCCGGTCCACATACAGAAGAAAGATTTTGCTAAGGACCTAGGCGAGGCAGGAACCTATGCCAATACATTTCTTTTGCCTGAGAATTACCTTCCCATGTTCGACAAGTATTGATTGTAGATATAGGGCCAAAAGGTCTAGGAAACCCCGTTCAGATACCCCAGATGAGATTTGAAATACGCATGGACCATGTTCGTGGATGGCACTTGATACAGAATCCATTAGAAATGCGGGATCTAATCGGTAATATAATTGCTCAATGTCTAACGAAAACATGATATAGGCCTCGGGAGTAGAATGGAGGTCACGAAGACGAGATACTAGTTCTGTGGAGTTGGCGACTCGGAAAGGTTGGTTGAGACTGATCGATGACAGATGCTTTTGCAGAAAAAGAACAAGAGGCTTCTGCCAGCATCCCTTTTCTGAAATGATGCTTCTTAGGGGAACTCCTTCTTTATTGGTTTTTGCCTGGAAAAACACAGTTAGATATTGCTTGGAAGGAGCCCCACTGGCAGCTTTAAGAGCCGGAGATTAAGGGAGCAACAAAGTTGCTTTGCCTTTTGTTCAGTAAGCTAGGTTACGCGTGCTATCGCGTGCCAAAGGTGTGTGTGTGGGGGAGGGGGGGCTGCTAGAGGACGACGAAGTAAAGAACACTCTTTGTCTGGGCTCGAAAGGGAATGATTGTGTTCTTGTCCCCATGCTAACACAACATGGTGTCAGCGACTGGTTAAGGACGTTGGCCCTGAGAGGACTTCAGTAAGAAGTGTACCAGGAGGACGACTGCGAACTGATGGCAACAGAAGTCGGCAGTTCTCAAGAACCTGATGTTCGGATCGCCATGGCGGCTCCACTCTTCGCGTGCCATCCACCGTAAGTGTTCGACTTTTCCAAGTCAGAGGACTGGCCCCAGTGGATTCGGAGGTTCGAGCGCTTTCGAGTGGTGAGTGGACTCTAAGCAAAAAGCGGTTCCGAACAGGTCAGCGCCTGAGTCTACTGCATGGGAGACAAGAGAAAAGGTATTCTTCTCTCGCTGAAGCTGACAGAGACGCAAATGCAGCAGTACGACGCAGTACGAAATGCGTTCGAAGAGCATTTCATTGTTCGGAGGAACGTAATTTATGACAGGGTCAAGTTCCATTCGCGAGTACAAGAGCCATCGGAGTCATAGAAGACTTCATAACAGCTCTTCACGGATTGGCCAAGTACTGCCGGTTCGACAACCTACACGACGAAATGATCAGGGACCGCATCGTACTGGCGTCCGAGACAGGAAGTTATCCGAGCGGATGCAGCTCGACGCGAAGTTGACATTAGAAAAAGCAACCACAATGGCACGTCAGTCGGTGACTGTGAAGAAGCAGCAAGCTGATCTTCACGTAGACGACAGTCTCAATCGAGTGTCCACGACGCCACCACCGACGCGCAAGGTGAATGCGAGGTCTTCCAAAGAGGCTACTAAGGAAACGTGTCCGTTGTGTGGCCGAAGTCCTCATTCACGAAATAAATGTCCTGCTAAACAAGCAACCTGCAACAAGTGCAAGAAAATATGACATTTTGCAAAAGTTTGCTGCAGCTCCATGACAGTTAGAGAAGTCAAAGCCGAAGAGCCCGCCTTTCTTGGAGTCATAGAATCAGCCAAGGAAGACGGATGGTGGATTGTACTGACAGTCCAGACAGCTTCATTATCTTTCAAGATAGACATGGGCGCAGACATCACTGCGATTCCAGAAAGAATCTACAGACAGTACCTCAGTGCACTACCTCTGGTTGAGGCCAAAAGAGTAGTAAAGGGGCCCAGCCAAACAAAGTTCAGCGTACTGTATGTACTGAGAGCAGATATTCACCATAGAGAAAAACGCATATCCGCTGATGTCTATGTCCTAAAAGAGCTAGACGATGCACTTTTGTCGAGAGGCCACTCTGTGGAGTTAGGACTTGTACAGAGACTGAGTGCGGTAGTCGGCACAAAACCCGGGACAGTCGATCCAAAGGGCGAGTTTCCGGAACGGCCTTGGCCGCAAGTTGGCGTAGATCTTTTCTACTTAAAAAACAAGTGGTACTTGCTAGTGACGGATTATTACTCCAGATACCCGGAAGTTGCTCCCTTGGACAGCTTGTCAGCTGTTTCTGTCGTCGACCAAATGAAATCTACCTTCGCAAGACATGGGAAGCCAGAAACCGTATACAGCGACAACGGACCACAGTTCCAAAGATTACTTGGATCCGACTTCTCCAAGTTCTCCAAAGAATGGGGTTTTGTTCACAAAACTTCCAGCCCGATGTTTCCACAGAGCAATGGTTTTGTGGAAGCCGTAGTAAAGATCATCAAGAGGAGCTGGAAGAAGACGGATGATGCGAATACCTTGCATTACAATCATACCGTGCCACCCCCCTTGCAAACGGATTTTGCCCAGCTGAACTTCTAATAGGCCGAAGAATTCGAACATCTGTCCCAATTGTTCCTTCTTTGTTAAAACTTGTTACTTCCGAGCCTCAGAAGCTACGGAAGTGGGAGGAAGAAAATAAGGAGAAACAGAAACCTAACTTCGACACAAGACATGCCGCACGTCCGTTTAAATCTCTGCAAAGCGGACAACGCGTCTGGATAATTGACTAGAGGACAAGCGGAGTGGTGCAGTCTCAAGCAGGTCCACCTCGCTCCTACCAGGTGAAAACGGACCTTGGGATTGTAAGGCGCAACAGATTCCATCTGGTACCGTCGACTCCAGCCTTTTTTGGGGTTCCGGCTACCAGTGACAGGCTACAGCCGCCACCAGAGCTACCAGCAGCTCCTTCAAGTGGGCCACAAGGTCTGACTGTCACTAGAAGTGGACGGACAGTGAAGCAGGTGAATAGATTAAACTTGTAAAGGCTGGTTCAGACACTTCCGTTTGAGTGCGTTTGACTGCGTTGCGTCAAGAACTGAAAGCGAGTCACCAGCAAATATGTGCTTCGTATGAAGCGTGGAATCCAATTCAAGGAATCAGCTTGGCACGCTATATAAGCAGCAAGGATGTCCTGGTTTCTCGCAGCCGCAACGCAGTCAAACGCAGTCAAAGGCAACTGTCTGAACCAGGCTTAATACTATCCACCAACCGACCAAAAGGGGGAGGTGTTAAGTAAGCCAGGTTACGTGTGCTATCGCGTGCCAAAGGGGGGGAGGGGGGGCTGCTAGAGGACGACGAAGTAAAGAACACTCTTTGTCTGGGCTCGAGAGGGAATGGTTGTCTTCTTGTCCCCATGCTAACACAACACCTTTAAGCGGAGAGAGCCTGAAAGCATAGTCTTAAGAGTATCAAAATTATTCTTTAATGCCTGGCTTACCTTCCGCCCATAAGAACCTTCATCTAAGATGACAAAAACACCGGTTTTATCTGATTCCAGTGGTTTCAGGTGACATGTTTGCAATTCTTTGACTGTAGCCCGGATTGGAACTTTGCCCGTAGGTGGAGGAGGATAGGCGCAAGCGGATCAGACTCCAGCATCAAGAAATACTTGCCGGTCTTGTTCTGGAATGTGAGTCGCAACAGAATGGACTGAAGTTAGTTGGTCAACCCTTGTAGTTGGAATGTTCGGAGAAAACTTGGGACCCTTGGAAAGGAGATCCAAGGCGCCAGGGCTGAGTTGATGGTCACATAGAACAACCGGAGGCTCAAATTTTGTTTGCAGGGTCTTATGGTAAGAACTGGTCACACCGGTGACAACTTTCTTCCATGAAGATTCGAGAAGATTGGAAGCAGCTTTTTGGAAGAACCAGAAAGATGGGTGGGTTCTATAAGCTGGACCAAAGATGATGTTTATCTGTTGTGGGAGGATCGTCTCCATTAGGCGTAACTGTTGTGACACCTCCTTCTTTGATATCTACATGAGTCTGTAGTCGGTAAAACATGGAATCGTTCGGTCTCTCCTTTCATCTTCTCGCGCCAAATCATGTTCTCACTTTGTAAGCTTAAGCATTGCAAAACAACAAGAACGTCTCCTCAAAGCTGGTTATCCGCAAGGTCTTCTGAGCACTATTCTTGTTCAGTTAATTTTAGCCACCCAAAGGCCCCGTGCTCCACGTAGTAAGGCTTCACATGTTATCTCCATACCATATGTGCACAACTTTGCACACAGACTGAAGGAAATTGCAGCGCGCTTCAACACTTCGATTGTCTTCTCGTGCAAGTTGCGCCTAAAACAACTTTGCAGACGAGTGAACAACAACGAAACCCCCAAAGGATGTTCAATCAAACATGCCAATCAGACCGTTTCCTGTGAAGAGGGAGTGGTATACTCCACTCCTTTTTCATGCGGTGACCGATGGATTGGTCAGACAGGGCCTGAACACCCGCCTACGAGAGCACGTCCTCGAGGTTTCCCGTGCTTCAATTGCGACTCTTTTCATCCAATAGTTGTTCATCAACGCCTCTGCAAGAACTGTGAAGCCCGGTTCCAGGACACCAGCATAATTGGAAGACAAAAGAACAAGCTCGGCCGAGATATTATTGAAGCATACAGGGGCCCTAATTTGGCGAGAAAGCCGTCGAAAAATCTGGCGTCCGTGATTGGCCGACGCCGCACTTGACCTTGGCGCCGGCCAATCATAGCCGCCAAATTTCTTGCCGACGTTTCCGCCGAGTGTTCAGATCAGGGCCCCAGGATAGCCGGTGACGAACACAACATCGCTACTCCTTCTCTTGGGTTGTCCAGAGTTGAGATGCACTACCTGAAGCCAGAGCTGTATTAGTCAAAGGGCCCTCTATCTGATTTTGTCAATGGTGTTTCCTTTTTCTTTCTTATTTTCTTTCTCTTTATCTTGTAGTGTATTTGGGGATTTTGTCCTTTTTCCAGGCGTATATAAATATATTATTTTTTTCCGTAACTTCATCATCAGTTTCAAAAGTTAGGAGGGAGATAGTACGTTTCGAAGGAGACATCACTAAATGCGTGTTGCTAGTTGAAAGAACTGTGCTGTCTGTCCTTGTCCCTAAGTGTTTTTATTCTTTATTTGACTCTTGTATACCAAGTGCACCGCCCCCGGCCCTTGGGGAGGGGGGGTCTGGTGCCGCCCCCCCCCCCCCCCCACTCAAAAACAAGTTGGTACGCCACTGGATAACGCTAAATTTAGAATTGTTCTAACCAACCACTCCCCTCTGTAATGCCCCTCGTGGCCCTGAGGGTAATTGTAAATAAATAAATAAACTTTCCTCCTATATCTTACTATGCGCAGATGTAGTGCTTCCCAGATTGCTCGTGTTCTTTTGCATTGTGATCAACTTCGCCTGCCAAACTAGTTGGAAACATTGTTCAATGTTTTTTATTCAGACAACATACATCAGACAGTTGTCTAGGGGGCCGTCGCAAAAGGCAACTAAATGCCTGACGAGGCGTCGACCCCCTCCCCCCCCCCTCCCCCCCTCCCCCGCACATCACTCAGCGTGGCACACACGAAGGCAGAATAATGAAAACTTGCGAAACGTAAACAACCATATGAAAACCATAAGCACAACAGTGCACACGGGATAGCACTGCATAAAGGTGAACAAAATAACAAATAACTTGGTTTGAAAAAAAAGAAGCATAAAACATGACACAGCACATATTATCACACTTTAAAAAAACTAAAAAAACTGAGAACGTAGTCACTCTTGATATGACAGAAAATACATGTTCATGTTTCTTTTTAAAGACTGAATTGATACACTGTCTTCGATTATAGCCATCAGATCAGGACGGTTATTTAGAAGGATGACTCCTGTACGGTGCATTTTCTATTAAATGCAAGACTTGCTTTTGCAGTGTGTATATGCTGTCTATATTTGTTTTGTTGTTGTTCCCCATACAAGTAGGCAGTAGTTAAAACGAGAATGAACCAATGCGTAGTATAACTGTTTCTATATTTGACGTGGCAATAAATGTTTAACTCTACAGATAAGACCAATGGAACGCGAGATCTCGGTTCTTAGTTTGTCTACATGAAAAGACCAGCTTAAGTTTTCGTGAAACAAAACGCCAAGGATGTGCGAAACAACCCGTGCAATAATTTCGCCGTGATATTGTATGAGGATTTCTTGCTCGACACATTTATTGCGTGGTCTAAAAATAATATACTTAGTTTTTTTAGTATTCAATTCTAGCTTATTTGCAATGAGCCATAGTGGTACATTTCTGAGCCACGTATTGGTATGGTGCTCAATCTCCTGTAGGTTTTTCCCTGAAAAAAAAAATATATTAGTGTCATCAGCGTAAATAATTATATCTCCAGAGTATCGGCTGGTACTCAATTTTTATGCATTAAAGGGACCATGAAGGCAATTTCAAATTTTTTTCAGAAGGTGTTTTTGGCTCTTATTTCTCTGCCTGAATGAATGAATGAATGAACAATCTTTATTTGCGCTCTTTGAAACAAATTTTCTAAACCGAAACAAACATTCGGACGTGACGTCAAGGAGCACTGTTGGTTTTTGTAGGATTCAGTGGATGCTCAGCGCGGTTTCCGCCGTTGGCGCAGCAGTCTGTGAACTGGAAAAATGGACGACAATGACGCCCACTGGAACCAACCTCTGCTGTGTCGCGCTATGGCAGCGCAGCAGAGGTTGGTTACACTATTTCTCCACTGGGCGCGGTGCCGCCGGGGCCGAGGTCCGCTCCGATAGCAAACCAAAACTTAAAAACCCGTCGAATTTGTGCGGTTTTTCAGAAAGCCGTAAAATGCTTCGCGTGCCTTCTATCGTTCTGCAATTTGTTGATTTAGTGTTTTTTGATGATGCTGAGCAATTTTCTAATTGAAACCATGCCCTTAAACCCAATATTAAAAAAAGTGAATTACGCAAAAATAATTAACAATCGAATTATCCCGGACTTTAATAATTTTCCTAAATACGTGGGCCCCTGGCCCAGGACCACAACGACACAAGCCTTTTTTTTTTGCTGCAAAGCGTAGTTTTCGCAATATCGAATTTGTCCACCTTTCGTGAAACACCCTGTATATATACATATATGTGTGTGTGTATCGGTACGCGATGCAAAGGTTTCAACTTTGGGATATTAGAAAACTTTGAGCAGGATATAATAAATTTTTCAAACGCTACCAACCGAAACATTGTAACATCAGATAGCGCTTGTTCGAACTCCACGCTGATAGTTGTTTCGTGCTCCATTTTCTGTAACAATCTGTATGAAGCAAAAGTCAACAGTTCGTAAAAAAACAGCTAAAGGTGAACAAAAATCAAGTTGAGTTTTAACTTTTATCCGGGCTTCAAACTGTTTTTCTTTTTTTAACTGCTAGATTCAACCATTTTTAAATAACAGTTTTCTTTATTGCAGGAATTTAGGAATGATATAATATTGTTCTCGAAATATCTTAAAAGCTCCTCCACACCCCACAATTATGACAGAATTCACATGTGTATAAAAGTTCCCATGGATAGTTTCGTTCGATGCAACGCAGCAATAGAATACTTCACCTCTTTGACAGTTTTCAATTTTGAGTCTTGAATTCCTCGAGAGTAAGAACGCTCCTTAAATTCTTCCAACATTTTTTCTTTTTTTAGTAAAGGAGTTTGTTGCATTTAAAATAGCTTGCTTGAAATACAGATTTGCAACGCGACAGTGGCGACAGCTGTCTCGAGGAGACCGAAGGTCGGGAATAATTTGCCAAACCCTGCACCAGAGGCCGCGACTCTCGCAGCCTGCAGCTGGGGAGCCTATAGACCAGTGTCCGCGCCAATTCTAGGGCGCCGCCATGTTTATCTACGCTCGCGCCACCACGCGGAAAGAACTGGCAAGCAGGACGGGGGGGGGGGGGGGGCTGCGTTGGCGGCGTTGCTTTGCGGAGCTGGATGCGGCAGGCTGTCCGAATGCACCGACACATCGTGAAAGATGCCTTCACCAGAAGCCTCCGCGGCCCGTTCTTCAACAGGGAAGATGTCGTGAACATTCGAGAACCCATCTCGATCAAGAAAACAAGGGAAAACCTTTCTTGTCTTAGATGTTCTCGGTGTCTGCTGACCCTTGACATCCGCGTTTCATTGATACCGAAACCGAAACGAAGGTACCATTCGTAGCTAGCGTACGTACACGACGTGAACGACCTGCCGACTGATCACGGAGAAGTGACCACCTCTGTTGTATCCATCACGCACGCCAAACGTACGCATAGAAAAAAAAATTGTTGCTACACTGGCACTCACTCTTGAGTTCTTGCTCGGAGTGAAGTTTTTTCTTCTGAGTGCGGCTGTACATTCTTGCCGAGAACCTGCATGGGACGGAAACTTGTGGAAGCCGTAGACGTCGCATCCGCACTCGCTTCTTAGGCAATTGTGTGACGGGCAGTGGGTGTTCAAAAGAACCCTGCGTTTCCTCTGGTTGTTCGTACAACCAACAACGGCACAGTGCCGTCCGGACGAATTGCTCCGATACATTACACGGCGCTAAACAAGACCGACGCCGGCAACGTGCCAGTACTGCTAGACAGTGCTAGTACTGGGAAAGGTCGCAGTCTATCGCCCCCCCTCCCCTTTCCTCCCCCCCCCCCCCACACACACACACACACACACACGCTGCGAGCTTCTGGGTTCGAAACTATTAATACTTGAAGTGGGAGCTGGAATTGTACGAGGTACCAGGAGACACTTACTATCGGGCAACGAAGCAGGGTGCCTGTGGGGGCGGAGCTTAGGAACGCTAATATTGTGACAGGCGATCAGTTATAATAACAGACGAAACTTCGACTCGTTTGTTCAGAAGTTCGCGGTGATATTTTATTAGCCCTCGTTACAGCACACCAAAGATCCTAGGCAGTGAAATTCACATCACGCAGGCTCGTGCGTCGTAGTCAAATGAGCGCAGTCGACGACGAGGTGTAATGAGCTACTAAGCTTCACAAGGAAAATGCGTGTGAGAAAGTGTTTTGAGGCAGTCCAAAACACCGATCCAGCAGACGCACGTACGACGCACGTACACATCGCGACACTGTTAGCACGAACACGACACACTGTTAGCACGAACACGACATCGGCGCATTTTCGCATTTTGCTTCTAAATAGTATTAGCGAGCACGACATTTTATTGCTTACATTATAGAACGAAATGAGCTCTTTCCGTAGCAATAATAACTCGGATGACATCCCTTGGTTTCAAAGAGAAAAACGGGAAAAACCGGCGATCGCTTGTTCGCGCTAACAGTGTCGCGCTCTGTACGTACATACGTTTACTCCGGACTCCATGAACCCGACGGCGCAAGATCAAAGAGCACCGCCGCCATCGCCACCCGGTTTTCTCTGCACTTTGCGCGACAACGGCACTGCAACGGAGGGCACTCGCCTCGGCGCTAACAATCCGCGAAATAGATTAATTTGCCACTCTTGAAGCCATTCCAAATCATAAATAAAATACCTCGGCGTTGTAGAACATCTGACAACACAACGGTGCCGAGCGCCTGCTCGGCATCGTCGTTGCTCGTGAAGGTCTGCTTATTTGTAGTTGAGACGATGATTCCACAGCTTTCGTGCCACTCGTGGTGCTTGCAATAACTTCGAAGGGCAGGAGAATCTTCTCACGAGGACGTTGAAGACACGCAACACCGGAGCCACCAAAGCAATCGTAGAAACCATCGCCATGTTTGCTTTTTCTTCGACACTCGCGGCGCGGTCAACTCGTCGCGAGATGTTTTCTGGCTCGGCTTGATAGAAACAAACAGCGGCAAAGTGGCGTATGGACAAACGGCTCTCACATTACGGGCACTATACCCACATACCGCGGTAAACAGGACCGATGCCGGCGAAACGGCAGTCGGCACACCAGCGAAGAAGCCTTCGGCGGGTAGCAGCGGCGCAGGCCAACGCAGCCCCCCCTCCCGTGAGCGCCTGGGTTCGAGATTATTGTTCACTTCCGGAAGAGCACTTCCGGACAAAGGTCTATAGAGAGAGTTTCGAACTGCTCCATCGGGGTGCCGTTGATTGTGGTCCCCGTTGGCAACAAAAGCTGCGAGGAGGTGACGAACATGTTGATCGTCTGCGAACGTCTTTGCCATTCCGCCTGCTTTCCTCTTCGCCACGAGACAACGCAGTGCCTGGGCACTTAGATTCAATGGATGCGCGAAGTATCCATCATTAAACTGCAAACGTTTCCATTGGTTTCAGATGGACCCTCTCTTTAATCAAGGCTCTCCACCCAGCGCCGCCGTTTCAAACTTATTTTGTTCAATGGATGATATTTCCCGAAAATGGGTTCTTCCGCAATATTGATCGGATTTTTATCAAAACAGATTTTCACCCGAATCAGATGGACAGGTCGTATGATTATATGAAGCCGCTTGATATATACAATTTCTCAATGGAATTCTTAGCCATAATTGAGATAGCCTATTTAAATAAGTTAATTTTGCACCTTAAATCTGAGGTTCACGCCTTGGTTAGAATCTGTCCAAATCCCGATTGAAAAAAAAATCTAATCCCACATAATATTGTCAACTGCAGTTTATGGAGCTTTCTGCGAATATCTATACCTGAATCGTTCGATTCGCGCCAATTATTTTGCGGGTATTACTGGGAAACGTATAAACAGCACTGCTAACAAAACAATTCCTTTTCTTATTTATCTGTGAAGTTTGTGTGCAAACGATTCAGCCGTCCAACACCTTCTTTCATTAACCGGACTTGTTTAGAATTAAAGAAATCAAAATGGCCGTAAACACCTGGAGGTAACCAGAGAAAAAAAAGTTTACAAGCAATATACTACTAAATGTTTCAAAAAAAAATAAAAAAATATCGTGTTTTTTTTTTTGTTTTTTTTTTATCTCAACAAGACGCGGAGTTGCCTTCTTAACCAACGGTTTATATGTTTGAATACCCCAAATTAACTAAACAAATTTTGTGTTTTATATGACGAGAGCGGATTAATATCTCCCGTGCAAAAGGCTAATCTAGGAGTGAATTTTAATGACAAACCAGTTTTTAGTTGAGTATATGACTAAAAACAAGTATGCTACTTTAACTCTTCTATTTACAACCCAAAACTTGCGCACGAACCCTTTCATTTCCGTTTACATAAGTCGGTTGGCATTCAAATTCCCGACCTATCCTCATACTCGAAGGATCGTAAAGAGGACTAATTGCAAACATTGCAAGCACTTTTTGGGCGAAACGTAAAAGCAAGCCACTATATATTTCTATATTTCTACTTTTTGAAAAATTTATTAAATAAAAAAAAATGAGACGTTCACAATTCTTTGTAATGCCGAATTAGAGGGCAGCTGTTGAGGTGGAGAAGGGGAGGGTACGGAGGGGAACGTCACGTGTGACGTAAGACGTGACGTCACGTCTAACGTCACGAGGGTAAAATTTTCCCGCTAAACTTGACGGTAAATTTCCCCGCTAAATTTTGCGGGAATAGTTTCCCGCTAAATTTATTGAAAAAATTTCCCGCCATGATTAGCGGGAAATTTTTGCCCTACTAATGTCACACGTGGCACGTGTGACGTCATTATGGGAAAAGTCGCAGAATGCAACGCGCGGTTACGCCGACGGCGACGCCGCTCAAGCCCGAAACGGGCGCCTAAGAGCTGCGCTCTAAAATATTAAATAAGGTGTCAGCAAAAAAAATCTATACCGCTAAATATTTAGGTTTAATAAGATAATAATGTGATTAAACCCATAGTTACGAATTCCTACTTCTTCGCGTTTTACAGTACATATTTTTTTCTCGCAAGTTTGTTTGATGTCTAAAACAATGTTTTTTTTTGTTTTTTTTACAATTTTTACGAAGCTATATCAAAGCCTCAATGAGGCCTCCGCGACTACATTGATATTGCTGCTTTCCGTGCGCTTGTAGACGGCTCTGGGCTCTGTCTGCAGCCAGGTTAGCATGAGTGAAAATGTCATGTGATATCATTTTGCGGTGAACCTACTTCAAAACTTAATTAGTGCCGCAGTGTGCGAAACTGATTTTTAGTGTTTGTTTACAGTGGGAACTATACATCTGTCTCACCCGACACCGCCGCCACACGTGGAATGCGGTCCGCACCACAAAGTTACGAAAGCCTTGGCCACGCGTCGCGTAAAGCGCTCGAAAACCCTTGCGGGCAGGTGGCACTAGTGATCAGGTACATTCAAAAACAAAAGGGGAGGGGGGGGGGGGGGGGGGGGCGGGGATACCGCGAATGTAAATATTTATTTATATTTTTATTTATCTGAATAGTAAGCAAGCCGGATTTTATTCCACGTTCGGATAAGCTCCAGCAGGACTCATGCTTATCAGAACTTATAAATACGAAATAGGCTTAGCATGGGCATCCTCCTGTGGAAAAAGCTTGTTATTGACAACGGCATTTTGTTTTTACTGTCCTGAGAGATGTGAATCCCATTATTCAAGCGTTCAAAACATAGATCTACCCTGCATCTATTACACAACCGGACATATGTGGTAATAATTGCTTTGCTTTGCTCTATGACTCTTTATTCTCTCCAAAAATGCGAGCGAAGGAGAGCTCATGAAGTGTTAACATCGACTTCACATTGCCTTCGCTCGCACTGATCGTGAAACGAAGTGTAGGACACGTGGGGCACGTTTCGGTGGTGCACGCGTCGGCGTGATGAGAACTAATTTATGCTACGGTTGTCAAGGTTAGCGTAACTTCTGGAGGGCTCCAACTCTGTCAAAGCTGGGGTGAGCGCTTGCAAACGAGAGGCAACACGAGGCCTTGTGCTATTGTTCTAGTTTTCTGAATGTGCTGATTGAGTGCGCTGAAAACTGTTTGTAGTTATGACTCCGGAGGGGAACAACTCTTCTGTTTCCACACGCACAGCAACTTAGCAACTTAATAGACCCTTTCCGAAATTCAGTCTGGCCACTTTGATCACTATCATCCTCATCTGAAAAATGGCTTATGTGCCGTGCTAATGGCGGTCTCCTGTTTACTGATGAAGGAACATGTTGAAGATACTGCTAAGCTGAGTATTCGAGGCCTATACATTCAAGACGTTAGCACGATGCGAAGCAGGAATTGAATGCAAGAGCCCCCCCCCCCCCCCTCCCCGCCCCCTGCGTAAGCATTCAATTCTATAACTCGGACGAAATCAATCTGTTAGTAGCACAGAATCGACTTCAAAGCCCTTTGATGTATAGAACTTTATCAAGGCGTCTATCTGAGTTGGCGCTTCGTTCTGACAGGTTGCATCTTTGTGGCCATTGACACTGAAAGAGGTGATCGAGAAAGAACTATACAGTGAAGAGCACATTCTCGTTTGCAGTTGACTGGCGAAAATGACGGTGCCCGATAAAATACTGCAGGCTACAGGTTAATTGCCGCCATTAGTACGGTAAACGTTATACCGCCATTTCAGCCACCAGATGCCACTGAATTTCAGAAAGGGTCTATTACACCGCTGTATGCTTTGGGAGCTGTAGCAATTTTAAAGGTCCACGAAAAAAAAACAAAAAAGCCATACTCGGTGACAGCTTAAACGTAAACGGTGGGGAGGGGGTCGCCTCCTCTCGAGCGTTCGCACTGCAAAAGTGGAAAGAGATGGGAGGAGCTTTCACTACCTGTCACCGACTATTGGGCGGGAGATCCAACTATAGAGGGCGGTTTCTCGAGCTTGTTGTCCCCGCAGCCCGGTGTTTACTAACACAGCATAACAAAGAAATTGACCCTCGCCTAGCAGCTTATGGGCACGTGTGCTTCGCTCTGACCAGTGCTTTTGTCGCACGAGGAGTGGCCTTGGAATTGTCATCTTCGATTTCTTAGATCAAAAATAAACAAGAAAATGCGGTTTGTTTTCCCCACTGCTGAAGCGTACCGTTAGAGGTGTGGCTGTTCGATCTCCTCCCCAATAACAAACGCGCTTCATCTCAAAACTGAGAGTCATGCTCAGCAAATTCCCCGCCACACACAAAATACACGCTTCCTTCGATTTGTGCTCATGTTTATGAGACAAAAAGCGTTGTACCTCTTCTTTTATGCCCATGTAGCGACGGAGCCAGCAATATTTTCCAGAGGCCGGGGGGAGGGGGGGGGGGTTTACCCTGAAAGCTCCCCCCGCCTCCCCTCTACCTACGTCACTGGTGCATTGTCGCTTGTACGTGATCTTGAAAATCTCAAAGCAACCCGCTTTACTGAGCCGCGAAATACAACCTGTAATTCAAACAAAAAAAAATTTGCGTAGAATAAAAACTTAAAACAAATATCCAGTGATTAAATAAGCAATTGCATGTCTTCACAAATAAAAAAAATCAAGTTGAATTAAGATGTCTAACGCCGTGTTTGAGGGACGAGATGGACATAAGTAGATGTAGATTTCAATCAGGAAACAAAGGTTATCACGGAACGCATAACAGGAGAAGAAGCTGGGCCATTGTGTCTGCTCGCCCAAAAAATTTACTTCAAACTGCGTACAGAACACGATAACTCCAGTAATTACCTCGGTAGTGTCACCGGCCACCGAAATATAAACTACATAGAGTGGGGTCGAAACCGAAACTATATGTACGGTGGACAAGCGTTAAAAAATACACGGACAGACAAAAAAACAGCAGGACAGGGCACACTCTCAACTAAATTTTGTTTGAAAAGTACACACATATATACCCGGCAGGCATACTAATCGCAACTCATCTTTGACCAGCCCCCATTTCAATAACTCATATTTTTTACAATCTCCTTGTATTTATCCGTGCTTCAGTCGTATTTCAATCCATTGCTTCGTCCCAATCGAAAGCCACAAGCAGCTTCTGGATTCTTGTCCGTCCGTGCAGACAAAGGCACAAAGGCCTGTCTCAACGTGCGTGGGTCAAGTCATAGTTTAGGTAAGTTTTGCCGATTTCATATTCATAATGCATGCCGGAAGAGTATCTACATATGCTGGATAATCTTCCGAACACCGTAGCTCGCGTTGCCACCGTAATTCGGATGATATTTAACTTTTTTTGACGCTTGAGCGGTCTCCGCGGTTTCGTGTCGCTGGCCGGAGGCGGCGTTGCTTCACAGTTCTGAGGTATGCTGGCTGCCAATTCAACATATCCAATGAAAGTAGGGAAGGAAGCAAAGGAACTGATGTCTAAGTTCAGTAGCACTATCCACAGTGCCTTTAGAATAGATGGTGTTAATTATACAGGTAAAACACTTGCAAAATTGTTTAATGGCCATTTTTTTTATATTCAGGCGCTCCAACGTCATCCTCGTTCCACGAAAAAAACTTTGAATTTTATATGTCGACACGCCCACCAGGATCTATATTTTTATCACCAACCACGGAGACCGACGTTTTTAACGTGATAAATTCATTAAAAAACAGCGGCGCATGTGGCGATGATGAATTGAAAGTTAAACCTATAAAAGCAATTGCTAATGTAATTAGTCTTCCTTTCTCTGCATTCTGTGATAAAATATTAGGCACAGGGGTATTTCCTCCAAAACTAAAGATCGCCCGAGTATCAATGATACACAAAGGTGGACCAATTAATACTTTAAGCAACTACAGACCCATATTCGTATTACCAATATTCTCAAAAGTAATAGAGAAGATAATAAATTTCAGACTGACGGATTATTTTAGCAGGCATAATCTTCTTGTAGAACAGCAATATGGTTTTCAGAAAGAGAAATCTACCGAAGAAGGTTTACTGAATATTAAGAATAAAATTTTAACTAATTTTGAAACCAAGCTTTATACATTAGGGGTATTTTTAGATTTCAAAAAAGCCTTCGATTCGATCAAGCATGAAATAATTCTTAAAAAGCTTTAAAATTATGGTATAAGAGGTCTTGCCCTACAACTCATTCAAAGTTATTTATCAGAACGTGTCCAATACACCACTCTTGGTTGCGAAAAATCAGAAACCGGTAATTTACATTATGGAGTTCCCCAAGGATCAATTTTCGGACCACTTCTATTTCTAATGTACATTAATGATATTGTTAACATACCACATACTTCTGATGTCGCACTTTATGCAGATGAGACTAATGATTTTTTTTTGGGGGGGGGTACGAACATAGATCAGCTTGAAACATTAGCGAACAACTGAATGATAGACTTAAGCACGTGGCTGGCGTGCAATGAATTAGAATTAAACGTTGAAAAAACGAAATGTATGATATTTAGAGCAAAAAATAGAAATATTGATTGAAAACTAAGCATTCGATTTAGGAAAACTGAAATCGGTTACGTAAAAACCCAGAAGTTTTTAGGAGTATTTTTTCAAGAAAATTTAAATTGGTCTTACCATATTGCTCGTATTCGACCCGACATATCACGGGCAGTCCGAATTATAAGTAGGCTAAAATATATTTTTCCGGTTTGGTTAAAGCGCCAGCTCCATTATACTCTTATTCATTCTTGTTTAAGCTATTGCAGTTTAGTATGGGGTACATGCTCAAAGACCTGTTTATCTAAGTTACTTCTACTGCAAAAAAGAGCAGTATCCACAGTATCATATCGGGAACACTCCCACCCATATTTCATCAAATACTCCCTTCTTACAGTAGAACAATCACTCGCTCAGAAATTGACAATATACATGTTCTTCAAAATTAAACTACACCCTGAGTTCGTGCAAGAGAAGAACATCAACAGGGCCTCCACATACACCTTCCGTCATACGCTCTACCTACAGTCGAGAATAACCACCAATTATGGTAGTCAAAAAATACTTAATCAGATCGCACAATTATTAAATAACTATCCTGAAATACCGTCCATGATTAATAACTCTAATACAATACACACATTTAAAACCACCATAAAAAGTTCTCCTCTACGTCTAACGTAATCTGTGTTCGTATTTGTATGTGTTTCTGTTTTATTATGTCACAATTTGCACATGTGTAATGATATATAATTGATTGCTTGATGAATGATAAATGATATATAATTGATTGATTGATAAATGATATAATTTGCACATTGTGTAATGATATAATTGTTTTGATGCTTTTTTTTGTACATCTTGCTGCTGGACTGTACAGGGGGACGGGCTCTTGTCAGGCGACCATAGTCGCCTTTTGCCCTATCCTCCAAGACGTTTGTCTGAATAAAGTGTATTCAATTCAAAACTCCTTGTACTCAACAACCGTGGAACTCAAGTATTACTCCAGGATACTCATGAAGCTGTCAAGCATCGATTCAAGACGCGGATTAGAATTTTACCAAATTTTGTCCACACCAACTTTTTACTCTCATCAGCAGCTCAGTCTGTTTCATGGAATAATAGAGATCCTTAATATATAAAGATAAACACTGCAAGGCTTCCCGTGATAAGGCGTTAACAACTGAATCAACTGCTCAGAGTTTCTGAAAGACAAAGGACTATCAACCTCTACTCCTCTGAGACATTTCTGCACAAAAACAGACAGGACTTTCTGCCAGGTGCCGTTTTCATTCACAACAAGTCTTAAGAGACACTCCGGCTTATAGTCCTTTAGCAGGAACTTCAACCTTAGAGTTGACTGCGCCACCTTCCCCAAACCCTTCACTACGTTAGGAAAGTCACACTCATCTAACACTGCACATAATCTTCGCTTGGCCTTTTTCAAATCACCAACAAAAGGCTTAAAACGTTTAGTGATCGCAAGATCAGCTTTCTCACTGAACATTCCATTCGACAAGACGGCGAACTTTCCCGATTTGTCAGTTTGAAACAAGGTCAGATTCTTACTTTCGAGATCTTTTTTCACATCAATGAATTTTTCGCATCTAATTTTGTGCGTCAGAATTGACGGAATCCACCAGTCTAGACACTCTTTGCAGGGATGCATCGATAAACAGCTTCGTTTTTTTTTTTTTCTGGTCAAGTATCTTGTCGAAATCGCAAGCACATCCGAAACAATGTCAACTCTCGAAGGCCTTATATCTAAGGAAGCCTTGGGCCCCTCTGCCAGACACACTTTGGTTCTTACATCCAGGTGGTGGATCCGTCATTTCTGACGGACAAAATTAGATGCAAAAATTCGGTGATGTGAAAAAAGATCTCGAAAGTAAGAATCTGACCTTGCTACAAACTGACAAATCGGGAAAGTTCGCCGTCTTGTCGAATGGAATGTTCAGTGAGAAAGCTGATCTTGCGATCACTAAACTTTTTAAGCCTTTTGTTGGTGATTTGGAAAAGGCCAAGCGAAGAGTATGTGCAGTGTTAGATGAGTGTGACTTTCCTAACGTGGTGAAGGGTTTGGGGAAGGTGGCGCAATCAACTCTAAGGTTGAAGTTCCTGCTAAAGGACCATAAGCCGGAGTGTCCCTTAAGGCTTGTTGTGAATGAAAACGGCACCTGGCAAAAAGTCCTGTCTGTTTTTGTGCAGAAATGTCTCGGAGGAGTAGAGGTTGATAGTCCTTTGTCTTTAAGAAACTCTGAGCAGTTGATTCAGTTGTTAACGCCTTATCACGGGAAGCCTTGCAGTGTTTTAACTTTAGATATTAAGGATCTCTATTATTCCATGGAACAGACTGAGCTGCTGATGAGAGTAAAAAGTTGGTGTGAACAAATTTGGTAAAATTCAAATCCGCGTCTGGAATTGATGTTGACAGCTTCTTGAGTATCCAGGAGTACTACTTGAGTTTTACGCTTGTTGAGTACAAGGATGAACTGTTCGTTCAGAGAGAGGGCGTGTGTATTGGCTCTTCGATCGCACCAATTTTGTCGGAAATTTGTTTGAACCATATGAGTCATCACGTCAATGATTTTGTAGCTTCCTTGCCAAATGCTAAGGCTATAGTCCGAAGATTCGTAAATGATATTTTGATTTGTGTCTTTGAGGAAACGTCGGTGCAGACGATCAAGCAATGTGTGCTGGATAAATGCCCTCGGTTAACTTTCACGGAGAACCAGCCTGTCCATGGCGAAATTCAGTATTTGCATTTAAGGTTGTATACCAGCAGTGGTCTCTGCTGGAGATAGGGGAAAGAAGCGGCAAAGTTGTTACAGGCCGCCGACAGTTGCCATTCGAAAACTGTGAAGAGAGGAGTGATTGCTTCTGTTATGGGAAACGCTTGCAAAAAGTCCTGTGTAAATTGGATGGAAAGGGCAATAGCATTGCAGTTGGAGCGCCTTTTGGAAGCGGGCTACAGACCGGTGGTTATATCCAGTGTGGTGTCAAACGTGTTGGACCGGATTGTCTTTGCCCCTCCGGAGAAGACAGTGTTAGAAAAGTGAAAGCCATTTACAACTCGCTGTAACGCCGAATTAGAGCGCAGCTCTTGAGGAGGAGGAGGAAAAGGTACTGGGGGGGGGGGGGTCATGAGACCTTGGGGGGGGGGGGTCACGTGACCTCGGGGGGAGGGGTCACGTGACCTGGGGGGTCCCGTGACGATGACGATGCCGATAACAGTGACGTCACAGATGACGTCATTACTGACGATGAGGATGATGATGCGGATGCCGATGACGTCAACAGCGACGTCACTGATGACATGATCAGTGACGTCACGCGTCCCATAATGCACCGCGCGGTTATGCCGACGGCGACGCCGACGCCGCTCAAGCCGGAAACGGGCGCCTAAGAGCTGCGCTCTAAAAACAGGGTGTCTGTTCCCTTTCATCATGCCATCTCACACAATGTCAGGTCTGTGGCGTCAAAGTTTGGTGCTAACGTTGTGTTTAAAGCGCAGAACAAGCTAGAAAGGTGGACGCCTTTTTCAGGGGCGGGTTTGGGTTGTACGAAAAAACGCCGGGATCCCGCGGTGCCTTGTCAGGAAGAGGTCGTACATAGTATTCCTCTGCGGTGCGGTTTTTCCTACGTAGGACAGACTGGTTGGTGTTTAAACGATTGTATAATAGAGCACAAAAGGGCGGTTAAAATAATTCACCGAACTCTGAAATTGCTAAACATGTAGTCGAGTGCAACAACTGTGTACCAGAGTGGGAGGGCACTGAAGTCTTACATAGAGAGAAGGATAGCCATAGGAAAGCGTTAAGAGAAACTTTGCGTATTTTAAGCTCCGGGAACTGTATCAGTAAACCTTCATTATCCCTTGATAAGGGAACGAAAAAGTTTCTAGGTTTATGTTTGTTTTGTTTTTTTTTTTGTCAAGTGATGGGTCAATTGTTTCGCGGTTCGGGTTCTTCTCTTCCTTTGGGTGTGGTTTTTGTGGTTTCTTTTTCGGACAACTCTGTTTGTCTCTTGCTAAGGGAACAAAAGAGTTCGTAAGTGTTGTTGGGTTCAGTCTGACCTTGCCAAGTGTGGAAGTTCTTGCATTCCTTTTTCGAGTTATTGTCCCTTTGTGTTTCGGGCGTGTTTGCTTTTGTGTGCGTTTGTCGGTATAGGTTGAGGGTGAGGGTACACTGTGAAGTGGGCGAGGAGGTCTTTTGAATTGTTATGGAGGTCTGTGACATGTTTATAAGGCGATGGTTGTTAAATGAATTTCAAGCTGTGTTAGAGACTTCGTTGTTCTGTTAGTTTTTTTTTAATTTTCCTACGTCTCAGGGTTACTATGGATATCATTCACCAGCTCGCCTGCGTTTTTTACCTTTCTTCACTATTGCAGTTTGCTTCGTTTTGGCTTCAACCCTTCAACTGCAAGCGAAACGGCCGCGTAACACCACGAGGGGGGGGGGGGGGGAAGGGCCGCCGCTCCTTAGCCGCTTCCCATGCACCCTCCTCAGAATTTACGGCGCTCCGTCGCCACGCCATATTAAAACTTTATACCAGTGTTGCTGTATCTGTAGGTCATCGTTAAGTTAGAGCTGACAGAGAAAATCTCTCCACGCCGCAACGCCGATGTACGCTGGAAGCTAGAGCCGGTTTGCTTTCGTTGTTTTTGTTTGGTCGGAGAAAATCTGGCAACAACGCACGTTTAACATGACGCCGGTGTTGCTTTGGTTTGACGGGACGCGAGAAGCTCCGCGGTTTGCGAGCACATGTAGCGAAGACGTGACCGGAGAAGTGCCCCTGTGATGTTCCCAGAAGACGGCAAGTATCATTCGTAATCGTCGTGTGTGCTTTGAAAGCGAAGGGAGTCACAGGGTTCATGAGTGCGCAACCACAAGCCAAGGTTCACGACAGCGCTGCGTTGACTTTGGCGATCTCGTTCTGTTTGGTGCAACACGGCGATGCGACAAAGAGCCGAAACGTTCGTGGTGTGTGGTGTGGTGCTTGGAGGTAGAAACCCACACTAACACGGAGCTCAAATTGGTTGTTGTGGGGTTGAGGTTCAACGGGTTCAGTCCCGTCGTCGTCAGCTGATCCGGTCCTGCTGGTCCGGGAGGACGCAGCGAGCGTTTTTAAAGTAAATCTTCCTTCGTTCCGTTTCAAAATGTGGAAGATTTCCGATGCATACCGTGAGTAGTAGCTGCGGGCGTTTTTAACAAACTTGCGTCGTTTTAATTGAACTATGAACTCCGGATATTTGTTCTAAATCGTCCGTTTTTATGCTTCGTGTTGTTGGACTGCGTTTGCACAGCGACGTGTTTGCACAGCGACGCAGGCCGCTCGAGCAGATGATTCGGTCCTGCAAACGACCGGTTATACAGAATTTCAGGGAAACTTAAGTCACCACGGATATTTTCCTGTAAACCTTGTGTGAGTTTGTTGCACTCATCATGCCGTGTGAATAAATTAGGGCAAGATTTCCTACCTGCCCACAGATGCATGGAGTGAGACCATTTTTTTACGTAGTGAACATAGTGCTTTTTCTTTATTTTGGGAAGAGGCGTTGGTGCATTTATTATGGTACAATAACTTGAGAGTTGAGAAATTGGGGAGAGCCAGCAAACTTTCCCAACTTCGTCCCTTTTCTCTCTGGCACTGCCCCAAGTTTCAGGTTTCATTTTGAGTAGGCATACCTACTAGCAGGTACAAACTGCTCTAAAGCAGGTAAAAGACAGGGGAAGTCAGGACGGTACGGACTCCTTCGCGCTTTTCGCAAGGTGACTGGGTAAATGCTTTTGCGAGGTTTGCGGAATATGCAAACGATTTTGCTATGCCCGTCGTTTGAGTCTCTCCAGCAAAACGAATAAGATTATCTACAAAGGCGCAATCACAAACCAAGATTTACGATAACGGTGCGTTTGCTTCGGTGGTCCGTGTGTAGTTTTATTTTACCCTGCTCTCTGTAACACCGTGTCATGACGAAGAGCTGGAACGGTCACGGTTTGTGCTGGCCTACCCGTTGACAGAAACACGCATCGCCCGCATCGTGACCGAATGCACTTAAGCTGTTGATGCTCAAGCCTTTCATCCGCGGCTTGTCGCCAGCTGATCCTGCTGCTCGACGGTGAGGAAGTGGCGAGAGTGACGTCTGAAGTAAATGTTAAATCCTCGTTCATCCAGTTATCCGGTGTCAAAGTGTGGAAGATGTCCAACGTGTACTGAGGGCGGGAACTACGAGCGTTTTGTCGTTGCTTTTGTAACCGAAACCAGAGCAGCGACATAACTGCCTCGCGGACCCCGAAATGACGGAAGCAATAAGTTTCAACAGGTCGAGTACGTCACCGGGGATGTAGGCGAGATGGTGAACACTGTTTAAATGCTTGCAGTATCCCCGAGTGGTACCAGGAAAACGACGTCAACAGAGAAAGCGCTCGCGATTCAGATAATGCAATGCCACGGGCCCGTAAATCTTCGAAGTTCAGGGTGGTGGTGGTATAAAAAAAGGACGCATCAGCGCCACACCAGTGATCAGGAATAACACCGGTCACAAACTCCCAAGCCCCACCGCTCCACTCGACACCGACACGACATACGACAACAAACTACATCAAAACGCCCCAAAAGTGAAGGCGTCTGCTCCCGTACGCGTACTGCAACTAGCGGGAGTGAAGTTTTGGGTGGATGTCTTTCACAAGAATATATAAAAAATGCTTTGCTCAAGGATCATTCCCATTTATTATTGAATACATAATGATAAAATACCAATAATTTGTTTTTCTATCTGGTTCAAGCTAGTCGAACTGCTCATAATACTGGTCGAGCATGAAAATTAGAAATATCTGAACTTTTTCATGACCGGTTTAAGATTTATTGTTAATACATCGTTATTCTTCGGAGCGGACTAATATTATCGATTATGCCTCCACACGTTTTAAATGCAAACAGTTCTTACATACGGCTGTCCATTGCGCCGTGTTTTATGTCGTCTTCTATAAATCTATAACGGTCAGCGACCTAACAGCTGACCCGCACATGTCAAGCTTATATGCGCCGCGGGGAGAGAGGCATGTTGAGTAGGAAGTGTCGGGCGCAGTGTCGTTGTTGTGTTTGTTTATATGTCGGTGTCGGTGCTCTGTAATACGTTGTACTCGTGTTGTCTGCTGCATGTATGTAGGGTTGCTGTCTACTCGTGATCGTTCGCAGCGTATTAACAGACTCGTGTTTTTTCTTTCTTCATAGGCTGCTAAAAATCTCACTAGGTGGCGCAAGTTACCGCCCGATTCCAAATAGTTCGTTCGAGTTATTTATCCATGTAATTTTGGCATTCGTTTTTCTGTCTAGCGGTTCCGTCGTAGGTACCGACGCCGCCGACCACCGACGACGCACGTACATACCTTTGCACGTAGCTACATCCGCCGCTTGGAGACTGTTTACTGTGTATAAAAGGCGTCGAACGAGAACAATCGCGTCTTGTGTGCTCTCAACTCGGCTGAAAGGCGCGCGGCTCGCTGGGCTCGTCTCTCGCCTGTTCTCGGCTCCTGGCCGCCATGTTTTATCAAGAAAACGCTCAGCCGTGTTTCGCCGAAGGCAAACACGGTGTATCGTGGTGTTGCAGTTTACACGGCACCTGATGTGTAGACGAATAACACACATGGCTACGTGTAAAACGAGCGCTATGAGACAACGGTTAGACGTCTGGGCGTGCTATATTTGCTAACAGTGTAGGCTATAGCGGCGCCACTAGGGTAATAGCTCACGTTTGAACAATGCAGCTGCCACTCCCAGGCATACTCAATGTTTCTTGCTTCAGTCGCAAGATAGCGCCATACCAAACAGCATTTCAGGTTGCCTATAGGCCAGTGTCCGAAATCCTAGCCCCAGCGATAAAAATGTGAAATAAAAATCTCGAGCGCAGGCTTTTTGGGAAGAGCATAAAACAAGGTTTTTGCTGTTTACAGCACTCTTGACATTGGGGTTGTTCTTGGAGCTTCGTGACTATGTTTTTCTGACGTTGTTGCACAACGATATGTGTGAAGGTTTCTAAAAAAACAGTCTTGCAAAAAGCATAGCCTCCTCCTTTCTTACCGTGTCATTGCGTCAGCATAAACAAATATGGCGGCGCCCATGGAACAGAACAGACAGTGGTCTATTGCTATCCTTGTGTTTTGTCTGGCCTTCAAGCGTTGGTAATGCAGTGTTACCTCAAAAAGCGGGGGCAGTTTTGTGCAGTGAGGAAGCTTTTAAAGTTGGTGGGCCACAACTACGACGACAGTAGACAGTAAGGCACCACGCCCGTATTCCTGTAAATGAAGTCTGCTCCGTTTTGAAAAATGACAATGGAGATTTACCCATTTTATCTTAACAGCGCCTTGCTAATCTTTGCTTGAGCGTCCGTACCGCGGAGCTCGGCCTGCTTCGTCATAGGGGGGGGGGGGGGATTAATTCATGCCATTCACCCCCCCCCCCACTCTCCCCCCGAAATAAAATCCTGGCTACGCCACTGCCCTGGTATAAACACCGCCTCTCTTCGTTGGCCGGCGCCGCACGTAGCAGCGCGGGAACAGGCAGGGCGTTCCGCCGCCTTTGCCGCCGCCCGCTCACTTGCTACGATTTCTCGACGCTCACTATGACGCGCATCGCTGGATCCCAGACTGCCGCTTCTACTTCTACCGGAGGGAGCGGAGGTGGAGTTGTAACTACAGCCCCACCCGTACCCGCTACCATTGTTCATGCTGCCGCCGGGCCTTCGTCGCAAGAAACCACAGCCATGGACTTCCAAGACATCTCGGAAGATATACATGCAGACTCTGCCGTTCCGGACGAGGACCTTTTGCAAGGGACACCGTCGGTCGTCTTGAGGTGTAACGACCAATTGGTCGTTACACCTCAAGAGAAGAACTAAGAAAAAGCTAGCCAGAGGCGAGCAAGTACTTGTGGCAGGCAAGGTGATCTCTCCGCTACCACCCTCCTCCGCCACCGCGTTTTCACCATCAACATCCTACACAGCTGCAAGCGCCAGGGCATCGGAGAAGCCTTCTTTTAAAAAGAGGCGACGATTCCCCGCCCCCCCCCCCCTCCTCCCCTGCCACGCAGCGACTTCAAAGTCATCATTCGACCCAAGAAAGGTCTGCAGGTGAAGAGTTTCACCAACCATCAAATCTCCAAAGCCGTCTCAGCCCCCTGGGAAGGTAAAGTCGAATATTCGCATTTCCTCGTGCGCCTGAGACCCGGTTCCAACATAATCATTGTTAGCACCCCGCATCAGGAGGCCGCCGACTTTGCGCGCAAGGTAACGCGTATTGTGTTGGGTGGCAACCTTTACGAAGTCAACTCTTACGTCGTGGCGCCGGACGGAGTGTCCCGGGGCGTCATTCACGGAATCGACCCGGAAACCCCACCCGAGGAGCTCATGCTCCCCCTGAGGGTGAGAACCCAAGGCGTGGAAATCGTGCAAGCCCGCATGTTCTGAAAGACCAAGACGGCCGTGGTCACGTTCAGCTCTCACGTGGTTCCGGGATACGTCTACTACTACGGAGAGGAGACCGAGTGCCACCCCTACAATCCCACCAAACAAGTCTGCTACGTGTGCCTGCGCATGGGACACAGATCAGACGTTCGCCCTACCACGAACATCAAGATCTGAATCGCTTGCGGGACGCACGACCCAACGGACAAATACGAGTGCTCGCTCAAGTGCGCCGTCTGCGGCGAGGCCCACGCCACGGGGTCTCGCGAGTGCAAGCAAAGGCTCAAAAACAACAGCAATAACACCATGAAGCACCTGCTCCACCCTCCGACTGGGAGGAGGAAGGCCGAGGACGACAATGATGGAGGAAGGAAGAAGCAACAGCAACAAGTCCGCTTCAGCCGGGAAGAACAGCCAAGGCGACGCCGCCTGCGGTGGTTCTGCTCGGATTCCTTGGTGAGCCGTTCGAGGTCCTGGTCCCGGTCCAGGTCCGGGTCCCGATCCCGAATCCGCTCGGAGTGGCCCAAGCAAGGAGAGAAGCAAGGGCAGCAGCAGCATTATACCTCGTCATCCACGTCGAAACAGAAGAACCAATCGGGCAGGAAGAGGCAAGACCAGAACAACAAGGTGAGCCGGAATCAGTCTAGTACCTCCTCCACTCAAAACACCAGTAATAATAGTAAATTCTCCCCAGAATGTACGCGCATCAGGGAAGAAAATAAACAACTCAAAGAAGAGATCACCGAACTTAATCAACGCATGGAACGCTTAGAAGCGGTGCTTAGCAAGACAAATATCACACAAATAGGGACGCAAAGCAGAAGCATCAGCTGCCAGCCAGCCATCTCCATCCCTTCCCCCTCAAGAACCTACACGCCCTCCTCGCTACCTGGCCCGGCCTCGGCAGCGGCAGCGGCAGGCCAGACAACGGCAGTCACCCTCGAAAGCATTTATGCTACGATGCAACAGATGCTTTACCCGATAGACCAATTAAACAATAAAGCCAAGGAGAACACACTAAGCAGTGAAGACCTTGAAAGAATAATACACAAAGTTGAGTATGTTTCGCGCAAGCGGGTCGACGACGAGAGCAGCAACCTACGCATCAAGGCGTACAGGCGCACAACCCAGGCGACGTCAGCGACGCCGAGCCGCACTTTAACACGCGAAGAGCCGCATGCGGCTCGCGAACCGTAGCTTGGCCACTCCTGCTATATGGGGTAATACGTAGCATCGAAATTAGCTCCAGAGTGCAACGAGTGTGCATACCTAACTTGGGCTGCCCGTGCAATGCTTTCGAGGGCTTTACCTCGGCTATATGGCGGGAATAAATAGCACAGAGGTGGGCTCCACGGGGGCAATGAGTGGGCCTGCCCAACTTGGGTTGCCCGTGCAATGCCTCCGTTATTCCCATCTGGACTATGCGGGCAGAGCTGGTAGAGTGGTGGGCTCCATGGTGGCAAAGCGTGAGAATGCCCAACTTCGGCTGCCCGTACGATGAACCCGTGCGACCCATTCGGTGATTTGGTGACAAGGTTAACATAGACCTTGGTTACAAGGTGAAAAATCTGAGGCATGCACAACTTGGATAGGCATTGCAGAGGGGTGTTCACCTCACGTAAGCATTGCAGCCTTTTCCAAAACCCTTTACTACTTCAAAAATAAAGGATGTGCCCTGAAATACCAAAATTTTAAAGTTGAAGTATTGCTCAAAAAAGGTATTTAAAGGATGTAGCCATTGCTGTCAGTCTATTTAACAACCTTTTTACACCGCTCAATTTGTAAACTTTTTTTGTGTGTGTTTAAACATGGTCACGCCCTTTTTAGTTTCATATGGCAAATTTTGTGCTACAGTCAATAATAAATTTGACGCCGTCTATGGTTAAGCTCTCTCCGTAGATCTCTGGAATTAGTTATGTGTTCAACGGCAGAGTAGACGCACATGCATATCTAGTGCGCTGGCTCTGGCAGATATCGAGTACCCTATGTTTCCCACAATAGTCTGCGGGAAATGCATGTTTACAAGTTAAACTTTTTCACCGTGGAAGAAAGCTGCTGATAAGGTAATACCTACGGGTTGCCCCCGCAAACCCACCTTCATCTAAACTCTCCCGCAGATCCGTGGTGTGGCTCGCGGAAGCATTGCACAGGCAGCCTAAGTTGAGCATACCCACGCCTAGGCGAAGTGGGACACAGGGGGGTACTGCATCGGCAGCCCAAGTGGGCGTGCCCTCGCTTTGCGCAAATAGATGCCAACTTTACCCTCGCATAGCCGAAGTGGGACCCACGGTGTGTTTTATGGAAAGCCCAAATGAGGCATGCCCACGTTGCACCGACGTGGGACCTATAGGGGTGTGTTGGGGGGACTGCTCCAGCCCACTTTGCTCATGTGGGGCCCACGTGGGCCCCGCTTCATGCGGTCCTGGTTGCCACCGAGGGAGTGGAATATCGTAGAGCTCTAGCTAAATTTAATCAAGTTTTTGGCTCTACATCTTATTTGCCAATTCATGTGCCAGCGTAGATCGCATAATTAGTTCGGGCCCCAGGGTCATCTCAAAAACCTATGAAATGCTTTTCCGTGATGGCAATTTCTAGTCCGGGGGCAGTATCAACAGTCACGTCATCAGCGTTCGCTAGCATTTTCGTAATACATCTAGCAAGGGCAACGTCCTCAATCCAAGAACACTTTTCGGATTAGTTTTGCTAACATGTTCTATAGGTATAAGGTTTAAAAGCGCCAACAGACAGGGACGATAGTAAATAACTCAAACAACAGGGACAGGCGCTACTCTTAACTGATTTATTGCAAGACCGTTCAACGCTTATATGTACAACTTATCTGCCCTTTACATATCAAACAACGCCAACAGCCAACAAAACACTTTACGGACACCCATTTAGATAGGTTACTTCTTTATCTAGTAGGCTAACAGATGGCGCTCTGACGCACTTGTCATTCTTCTTTTTAATAAAGGAAGCCTCTATAGACCTTTGCAGAAATCGCCTCCTGCGCGCTGCCATCTTTGTCTGCTGGGCTGTGGAACGCCTTCCAAGCATGCGCTGTTGATCTGCTGTGCGGTATATCGCACGCTGCGCATGCGTCCAGAGCTCAGTGACTCAGCATTTTTTGTCCGGTCGCTTCGTTCGAGACTGCCGCTGGAAAGGTCTATAATCTCTGCTCCGTTCTTAGAGCGCAGCTCTTAGGCGCCCGTTTCTGGCTTGAGCGGCGTCGCCGTCGGCGTCGCCGCTCAAGCGTCACTGATGACGTCATCGGCATCGGCATTGTCATCGTCACTGATGACGTCATCAGTGACGTCACACGTCTCATATTGCACCGCGCGGTTACGCCGACGGCGACGGCGACGCCGCCCAAGCCGGAAACGGGCGCCTAAGAGCTGTGCTCTAAAACAGAGCGCGAGATTATACACCTTTCCAAGAAACACTCGACCCCAGGGACAACAAACTGTTTTCGAGCACAGTCACTGGGTTTGAGGCTAGACTCTCACCGGCGACCCTGCTAACCCTAAACGAGTGGACTGTGATTTCGACAGGCGCAGCCTGCGTAGGCGCAGTTTCAAACACTGCAGGCGGCTAAATTCTCGTCTTTTCCCGCTGTATTTTGTGTTTTATGGTGAATGTATTTTCCCGAGGACATGGAGAAAGCATTGTACCACATTTAAAAAATATAAAAAGCAAAAAAGAAAGAAGAAAAAAACAGTAAACTATTTTTGTTGCGTACGCGCGCGACAGAACAAATGCGACTCGGCGCCGCCCGATTAACCGCGTGTCAAACGACAAAGCGCTTAGCTGTCGAAAATAATCTACAACAGAAGATAACCGAAAGGTATGCGTTTTTCACGCTCACAAATAACGCGTTTACCGATGGACAGGACACAGACATACAATTTCGCAAGTTTTAACATTCGAACAATATATTGTACGTACCACACGATGCAGCGTTATCCGAAAAGGATTTATTTGAGAAAGATCTCAAATAACACAGTCACAGTGGACGACAGTCACATCTTGACGATCGGACGGAATCCAAGATGACTTCGTTTTGGGGCACGTTTTGGCGAGAGTTTCCTTTTTTCACGACAGCACCAAAGGAACGTTTCCCACCCCAACCGGGACAACTATTTTTGGAGATTACTGAGGATTCTACGCGGATTATCTCTGGGAGGGGGGAGAACAATGTTCGCAAAATCGCGTCGAGGGTCGTTCGACGTCCTTCACCTCCTTCGTTTCCCGTGAATGTCGAGCGGAACAGCTTGAATGGCACGCACTTACCAGCCTTATTTCTCACAATGGAAGATAACACAAAAAGGGTACCCAGCACGCATAAAAAAATTAAGTGGAAACTTTCAAGAGGGGCGAGAAAACGTCGAATGCAAAACCGCAAGAACGTAGGCAGAGAACCGCGCTGAGCGGGTCTTCACAGTCCAAGAGAGTGGCAGAAAATTTCTAACTGATAGAGGGCGCGAGAGTCGCACCAGCCGCATCAGCATCAGCAACATGGCGGCGGCCTAGGAGCGGTTTTTGGAAAGGTGTATAGAGGCTTTCTTTATTAAAAAGAAGAGTGACAGGTGCGTCAGTGCGCCATCTGTTAACCTACTGAAAAAAGAAAGGACTTATCTAAATGGGTGTCTGTAAAGTGTTTTGTTGGCTCTTGGCGTTGTTTGATATGTAAGGGGCAGATGAGTTGTGCATATAAGCGTTGAACGGTCTTGCAATAAATCAGTTGAGAGTAGCGCCTGTCCCTTTCGTTTGTGTTATTTCCTATCGTCCCTGTCTGTTTGCGCTTCTAAACCTTATACCTACCATGAACCAATTAGCCCAAGCCAAATTTTTAATGAGGTTATATAGGTATGGGAAGAAGATTTTTGGCGAGAGCATGCAACTTGGTCAAGCAGAGGCTTGCGTTGATATCTTCTTAGTTGCGCTCCTAGTGACCAGCAGGCTTCTCAATGTCTGTAGCAGTTCTACATATTTGGCGATGTTTTATTCTGATTTCACATACCACAAGCAATGTAAAAAGAAAGGCGTGCGATAACCTGTCGGCATATTTGCTCAAATACATTTACAGTGCTGCCCGGACAAAACTCGCAGGGTGCGGACGCTAGATGGTGTGGACATCGCCTTAAAGGAATACTTCAACAAAATTTGAAATATACCCGTAGTGTTCAAAAATAGGTTGAGTATGATCCACATTATCCGTAGATGACAGTCGCACGTCTGTATTTTGAGCCTGGTGGCTGTATTGTTTTGTTATAAACGGCCCACTCTTGCAAGTGCTCGGCGAGCAGCCAGCGGAGAGCACGTGACAACCGACGCAATCGTGACGTAGTTCGTCTTGGGACGAGCAAAGCTGCAGCGAGGCTGACGTCGAGAGGATGGCCTAGTCGTTCCAGCTACCGAAGTGGCTGGTTTTGTACGAAGTTTGAGTGACGGGTTAATTTTCTCTAATCTTGTAGAGGGACAATAGCTACTCTTGGGACACACAAAAGAGATTCTCATGGAGAAGGGAGTTCCTCCTTCCCCTCTTCTCTCGGGGTGGCCGGAGGCGAGACAGTTATCGTCACTACCTGTCAAGGGTCCTAGACGGGCATTACAAACGAGGCTTTAGCGACATCCACCAGGTGCTCTTTGCTAATCGTTTAATTCGTTTTAAAATATCTTTTCGTGTCTTTTCTAACAAGATATTTGTGTGTCCGATGTGATACTGCTCCTTTGAACACATATACACCACAAAATAAGCGCCGAAATGTCGTTGTAGTATCTATTTAAAGCGCCCAGGTGATCACCTACTACAAAGTTGATATCAGCCTTAATTCATTTTGCTGGTTTTCTGGTCAGCAGCTTGTAATGTCTTCATGCCATTGATTGCTTAAACTGTCCGATGTAACAATGCTAGCATTCGCTCTTTGGAATTAGCCGATCTAATGCCTGTCGTATATTAGGGGGCAATTCGTTCTTTGCGAGGGATTTCCGCAATTTTATATTATTAGCGCTCTCAAAATTTCAGGTTCAGTGAATTTTTGTTTATACATTTTTTTATTGCTTGGAGAAACCTCAGGAAGCGCTTTTAACCCCTTGTTCAGTGGGCTGTTTGGCATCTCGTCTATGCTAGGAAAAATATGTCAAAACTTTTCCACAAATTTCGCTTAGTACGTTTCGGTATGTTAATATTTTGTCACCAGCATGGGGGGCGTTTTTTTTTTTTTTGTTCTGCTAAGCTCACGTTCTCTCCCTATTTTTAAAATATTCTCAGGAATCTGCTTTTACTGCAACAGCTGTCAATGCAAACATCCCCGAAAAATTGCATGGGTATCCGCCCAGAAAACCCCCGTTGACGTCGTCAATCACGTGATCGCTCAAAGCCACCCCACCTGAGGCTCCAAGGTGCGCTCGCTACCGCTGCTGAATTTTTCAGAAAAAAAAAAAAAAAAAAACATTTTACTCGTTGGGCGTGTTGTTCGCTTTTAAACAATTACAACAACAAAAAGAAAAAAACACACATGGGAGACGACGTCTGAGGAACAATCTGAAAGCTTGACCCGTCTGTGTCGTCTCTTATGTGTCTCAATTTTATACCTATTTAAAAATAAAAATTCCGTCTGTCTATACGTATTCTAACCAGCAATCGAGGGATGCCAGGTATTGTTCCCGTTAGTGCGCACCGCTCTAACAACTGAGATATCGAAGGATCAAAGTTTGAAGAATTAAAGGCGGTATACGCTCAATTTATGTCGGACTTGTATACGCCATTTCAATATTTGCAAGTTCTCAGCCCAGCGTGCAATCTCCTCAGCCCAGCACGCACATGTTCGTCGCTTTGAAAAGTGAACATATCTCGTGCCATGCGCACGAACACCGGGAGCCCTTTTTTGTAAATGTCTATAACAATTCAGTGCCTCGTGAATCTCGAGGGTGCACGCGCAGCTCAGGCACAGCGAAAGCCGATGAGCGCGTGTCGGAGGCCGGGCGTTCAAATCGCCCCCATTACCAAGAAGATAAATCCATAAACTCTCGCCCAGCTACGGCGTGATTTCCGCTTGGGGCGGGTCAGACATCCACTAACGATGACGTCATGCGCAGGCCTTGTCTCCAAAGTGAATGGAGTCTACACCTCGTTGTTGCCGGCGCATGCACACGACCATCCGAGCGGGCAAACTGGCACGCCGTATGGGTAGACCTCAGGAAGTTCGGGGAGGGGGGAAATAATGTGACTATGAGTTACGACGCTCTGGGAAAGCTCATCGTAGACAAAGTACACATGAGGCACGGGACCTGTAACATGATCAGTAGCTAAAATGACGTCAAAATTCTCAGAATCGAGCTCAGCCGGAGGCATGGCACAGAAACAGCCACGTCGCGATGGCAGCGAATTACGCGAACACTACTTAAGCTGCTGTCGCTGTGACACACGTTACGCGAAACGTAAATACCATCAGATTTTGTTTTTATAGCTCTAAAACCCTGCTTCTGACCATTCGAACTTTGTATTTGCTTTCCACTAAGAGCATTTACATTTCAGAACACTATCAGTAAAGGCATAAAATACGTACCAAACTTTTTTTTTTGTTGTTGTGCAAGAATAGCCGATACAAATTTTATGTGCGAAATGCGATAATTCAAGGATAGCATTTTTATTTGCAGCCACTTTCTAGTCGGATATAAGACACGAATCAAAGTTATGATAAAATACAACCATTTTATATACAAAAGAAAATTACACATTCACTCATTTATTTTTGTTTAGATGAATCAATCTGTTATCATATATACACATCACACTCGAAAATTCTCCATCGACACTGGTTTCAAACACTCAAGCATGTTTTTTCTCAAACCGTAAAAAAACAATGGGTGTGAGACGCCTTAAAAATATCTTCCGAAATAATTAGCTAAACTATCAAATTAAACTCCAATATACATATATTTATTATTACGCTTTTGGGGACTTCGGTCAAATAAATTCCGATCTTTGGTGAAAACAAAAGCAAAAATATATTCGGGTTAAAGTTAAACGTCACTAAATAAAACTAATACCACTTCGGGGTGTTTCCATAGATATTCTTGAACACATGTTAACCTTGTATTCTGAGGCCAAGTTATTCTTAATTGATTTGTTTTAATATTAAACTACTTATTTGTTTTTAATTATTTTTCTCGCAACTTTCACGAAGCTACAGTGAGACGACATTCAAGCACTTCTGCAGCACTACTCAAATGTTGGTTAACTGAAAAAAAAAAAAATATTTGTAAATTATCACGAGCTCATATGAGCGTATGCCTTTATATGTTTATATAACAAGCCTTCGCTGATACGCCCAAGCTTGAGAACACGTGGGAATCAAATATTCGCCTGTCTCGGAATGTGTTTAGTTCAGAAGTACAGTTCTATATAACATCGACGGAACAACCCTTACGCGAGTTACTGAATGAGCTTTAAAAATATGCCAAAAACAAGACGTCAAATTGGTGAGAAAAATTCAAGATGTGGTCATGTTTAAAATAAAATTTTCGCGTGCTCAAACGTACAGTCGGCACTAAAAGAGATTACCACAAAGGAGCGACTGAAGGGCCGGCGAAAGGCCGACATGTGCTGGCGCTGCAGTAGCGGAAACACGATGACCCCATTGCCTGGCAGATACCGTCTCCCCAACACGGGGGAGTTGAGCAGCCAACAGCCGTGTTTAAAATGCGCTTTGGAATGTTCATTTCTCAGCTGATGGGAACGTTGGCCATGTGGGATTGAACATGGGGTATTTTTTCTTGATCGTTTATGGCATCGATGTCTTTTGTTTTAATACAGAGTATTTATCTTGTAAAAAAAAAAAATAAATTGCAGAGGGTAACTGCATGCCAAGCACCCCAAAAATTGAAAGGGGAGAACGGCTCAGTCACATTCGTTCTCCGTGTATTTGCAACAATACAGCGCCGCGTGTAGTGATTTTGGCTTTCCGGTAGTTAATCCCTTTGTCAATCTTTTCAGTGGCGACTGTATAGTCACTTGGAAAGAAATTCTAGGCTTTGGGAAAGAACGTCTGGGAACAAACATGATATAAAAGCGTGCGGCCGCATCCTAATTTTAAGAAACATTATCGATGGTGATGCACATTGTCATTCCCATCTGACATTTGATGTATAGTAATGGCAACGCTGGTCAAAATGTCAAGAGTCACTTTGTAGTTAGCACAACACGATAGCGGGCCTGCAAAATGTGATCAACAAATGACACTGGACGATGTAGTCTCAAATTTTCTGACGTGACTTTTCAAACCACGTTGTCATTCTCTTCACCGCCTCCCATTGACTCCAGCTCTGCAGCGCAGTCAGCCTTCTTCCTGTAAAAAAAGACAGAAGAAATAGCGGTTACATTATTGCGATGCTGAGTACTTTCATTAGATCCAGCAGAATCTAAGAAGGTATTATTACATGTTTATAAATAAAAATAAAACCTGAATATAATATTTTGCTTATATCAAAACTTATTATTATCTACAAATGAATAAACGGAGAAAACAAAGGTCTATACCTGCAAGAGTTAAAATATTCTAAAAAAAAAAGTAGTACAAACATAGGGCTTAAATTTTCTTCAAACTCAAATGTTGCTATCATTTGAATGAAATTTTATACGATAGTGCTTTTGTGCAGGTTATTGTCGAATGCAATTCAGCATTTAAACCCCAAGAACTTTGATTGCAATGGTTTTGAAAGCGCTGTAGCGAACCTGTTCCCCTCCTCCCCCCCCCCCCCCCGACCCCCCTCAAGCGCAACAAGTATTTTGTTCGGCAATAAACAGGGTTTTTTATGGATTTAATAATCGTCTTAGTATATCCATGACTGCTTTTTATGTATTTATGTTGTGCGGCTCAGTATGGCAACTTTTTGAGAAACCTACAGCTTCACGCGACAGGGCGTAGAGTTTGCCAATTTTTTTATTTACAAATACTGCAGGCCTTACAGGGTCCCAAGCAGAATGAATAGCACGCATAATAAATGGAATAATAATACACACAGCAACAGATAGGAACTTTAACGCGTACGTACGCAAGTCTGCCTAATAAAAGTTATCATGCAACAGAAACAACACTTTGTAACCGGGGTTATACAAATGTCGACATAAAGAACAAAAAAGTGCATTTAGGGTCCAGGCTGTCCCCTAGGAAAATACACAATAACTTCAAACAGCTGAAGATAAAAACAAAATCAACTACTGTTGAGCATTATTGAAGTAAAAAAAAACTGCGCAAAAGACTTGACAAAAGTTGAGGTAAACACACACAGCAGCGCTATTTGTGTGTATTTCTTCAGCTTGTCTTCCTCTTTTTGCAGTGTTTTTTTTTTTACTTTAATAATGACTCTGTCGCAGCTTCTGAAGCAAAACATTTTATCCCGTGCTTTACTTGCAAGACGCCTAGCATAATCGGAGGTTACTTTTTGGGCAGGGGGGCAGTTTCAACATTTTCTTTTTTTCTCACACCCAACTTAATGTATTAAAACCTAAATGCGATTATTTTTAAATTTCTTATATTAGTGGGAGTTAATTAACGGTTAGAACAAACATTTTACACCTTTCAATTTTTCTCTTCAAGAAATGTTTAATTTATACGTTTAGAGTCCGGTGAATGAAAATAAATAGTAGCAGGCCATTGATTAAAATTTAATACTATTCAAACTAAAAAATATAAAGCAAATTTAGGTCACTACTTAAAACGGTAAAATGTAAGACTACGTTAACCCTATTTATAATTAGTATATGTTTATCAGATTATCTCTGATCCTAATATTTTCCCTTGCACATTGCTTTTTATTAAGCGCATGGCACTATGTACATATTATGATCTCAGTATTGACTACATTATCATTGATCTTATTACACACATTGCGCTATGTGCATGCTACGGTCTTAGTCATGACAGTATTATCGTGAGAGGCTTTTTCTTGTATATTTATGCGATGAAATTGCAGGAACTGTCACCTGGATACCATCCGGGTGCCTGCGGCTCGTCGTAGCTTGTTTAACCTTATTTACAAAATAGAGAACAAGCTCACTCTAGATATGAAGCATTGTAAAACAACGCGGAAACTCTTAATAAATTTGAAACAACACTAATCTGACTCTGTTTGCTTAGTGAACAGGTCCACTCCCCTATCTTATCATCATTATATCAAGAATATATAGTGGATTGCAAAGAACTAAACGCACTGGAAGCTCGCTCCAGCAAAACGAAAAGACTGCTCGACATACGGTGTTTTTTAGACTGCCTGCTTGACCTAAATGCGTCGCAACATATGAAGTCACCACACTAAAAGAAATCGCGGAGAAATTTGAATACTGAATTTGGACTGAATTGGATACAATACTGGACTGAATACTGGACTGAATTAGATACAATAATTTAGACATATAAAAATAGCTCTCCGGCACGGGTAATGACAGTATATTTAATAAAAAATGTACTTAGTTCGGGTCGCTCAAAAACACCTACAAGGAATCCCCTTTAACGCCACGAAGGCTGTCCTATCTGTTGTCTTTATACGCTCAATTACGGAATCAAATATTTATACAAAAACTAAAGCGACTAAGACTTATTGTTATATTCATGATTAGGAAAAACGTAGGCAGCACAAAATGTTTCTTTTTTTTTTTTAGTCAAAAAGCGGTTTTGTCCAAATTCCCGTACTATTGTGTATCCGTACCCGTACTATCCCGTACCCGTACTATCAAAGCCGGATCATAGACTCCACATTAAAATTGATGTATACAAATAATTAATTATTTGTTTTACTTAGCTCGTTGACATCTGCATGTGAATATATTTTCGGTTAGTCTTAACCAGGGTAGCACAGCACTTTGGGCCAAAATTAGATCTCGGTCTGGGAATTCAAGGACGTATAATGCTCAAAGAATCCAAAGTAGTGTATCCAAGGGTGGGTTGCTGCCGACACGTAAAAGTTGGCTCAAAACGAAAAGCGTGAAAGATAAGACGTGCAAAAGGAAGGGGAAAGGAAACTAAGCGACGTTTCTGGCGCACACCCTTCGTCAGACTGTGGTCAAACTAAGTGAAGCCAAGGAGAAGAACGCAATAACTGTCGCAATACGACGCCTGAAGATAAAGAAAAAACAAAACGAGACGAAAAGGGCACAGCAGCAGCCAACGAAAAACAGATAGGGAGACGAAGGTTGGAAAAAGGGTCAAAACAGTTACAAACAGGGAAGAACGGGGGCGGACGAATGTGGGAGAGGGTGTCGGCTCCACGGGAAATTTAACGTCCCTTCTCTGTTCTTTCCCGTTCGTTACTGTTTTGACATTGTTCCCGACCTTAGTCGTTTGTTGCTGTAACTTTTCCGTGTTTTCTTTTTCGATTTTTTTTATTTTCGGGCGTCAGGTTATGACAGCCCTCGAGTTCTTCTCCTTGACTTCCCTTAGTTTTCTCATAGTTTGACGAAGGGCGTGTGCCCAAAACATCGCTTATTTTACTTTTCTTTTCTTTTGCGCGTCTTTTTTCTCATGCTTTTAGTTTAATGTCCAAAGTAGAGCCAAAACTTCACATGATTTGGCCAGAGTCTGGGTATATTGGCCCTAATTTACAAATACGCATTAAAGTTAGGCTTCGATTTTGATTCTTCGGTTCTCATGTGGCAACATTGGGGCTAAATTTCCAAACAAGTGCCAGATTTAGACCTCACTGCTGGATTTTAGAACCATGCGCAGCACGTTTGGCTCAAGTCTAGCACTTTGCCAATTATGCGGCGAGCCAGACAAAAGCCATAGAAGGGCAAGAGAAAAATACTGTGGCACTAAATAACGCATTCGGGCGAGACCGTATTAGGCCTAAAATTAGGCCCGTGGGATTGCCAAACTTATGCCAGGTTAATCGTTTCGCTGGCGTACTACGTTGTGGCTTAAAGCTGGCATTACAGCCACAAGTGACCCCGCACTTAGCCCCGATTTTAAAAGTTAAAAACACCAAACGGATATTTCTGTAATAACAATTACCATAATACTGATGGTGGCATAAAACAAAAATAACAAAAAAAAATCGTACGTTTCATGAAGCCTCAAAACGTCACTGAAGGAGTCCGGAAGCGGTTTTCGGAACGTCTCTGGAAGAAGCAGGGCCAACAACAGAGAACCGACGGCAAGCACCGCGTCCAGTACAGACGGAACCCACGGATGCGTTACTCTTCCCTGTAAGAAAATAAAATAAGATAACAAAAGCAAGATAAACAAGATAGTCACCAATTTGTAGGCAGAATATCGCTGGTTATTCTGCCTACAAAATGAGGAAGTCAATGCTTGACTTTTATCACTGTAGCCAGTGACAATTTAAGAAACACAGTGGCGTGGCAAGTACAGAACACCTTACTATCACTTTGTAGCCAGTGAGGTTGCGACATTATCACGTAAGAACCTCCAAGGTCGCAAGCCGAAGCAAAAAATAACTTGATTGCATTAAGACACACCTTGGGCTATCGATGACTTCATATTCTGCCTACAAATTGACATCAAGAAGGTAGCCAATGCCTGGCTCTTTATCGCTACGTTCTGCCGTGGATGAAAATATATGGCAGTTGTACCAATATTTAAATACAGTCATACCGGTTTTGGTAATACCTCCAAGATAATATTTACGTTTTGCTTTTTGCCATGGTATTGAGGAATATCATGAATAAGTACACTTATTTTCCTTCCAATTTATCCCGTCGTCTCAACCAGCATGGTGTCAGTAAGGAACGGTCACTTGAATCAAATCTTGCGTAATTCTTTGAGTAGACATTACCTATGGTCACTTCTCGAAGCCAAAGTTGATTATATTTATTTTTATGGCTCAAAAGGAATTTGATCTTGCGGATTTTGACCTGTTGATTGAAACATTTTGTCAGTTCGGTTTGACTGAGATAATGTAGTTAAAAATTAGTGTTTGAAAAACAATCTGATACTGAACCTGAGTAAAAGCACGCTTTTTTATTTATCCGAAAGGCCAGCTGCATTGACTATTGCATTTGTATGGCTATTCATATACGTAACCCTGGAAAGCTGTTTCATTCAGATTTTATTTTATTTCGCACGTTTTGAATGTTTTCACTAGTCAGTTTTAAGTGCTGGACGCTATCTCTAGAATGAGGCAAATGTTTAGTTCGTTTCAAGCAAAATTCACTATTTTGCGTTCTTGTTTTGTCAAAAGTTGGAGTTCTGCTCCGTCGTGTGAAACCTTGTCAGAGTCACTCAATTGCGCTTTTTTAATTAAATTTCACCGCGGCCACACGCATATTGTTTATAATAGTGGGTTTGGAAGACGATCATTCTGACTAGGACCTGCTCCTTCCCCTCTTGGTGAAGTACACTTGCACAGAAAACGATTAATATCAGGTATCTCCTATTGTATAAAACAGGTAATTTTATGTTCAAGGCCCGCTTACTTTTTGATGACAATTAATTTTGTGTTCCACTAGAACGTATTGGATTTTCTTTCCTCTCTGCCCTCGGAACGTTCATGTCGTGTTTCCAATGATCGGTTTACGGCTAATCGGTAATGATGAAAAAAATTAGTTTTACTTGTGTTCTTCTCTCGCAATAGTTCCAAGATGCTTGTTCGCTCCTTGATGACATGTGTATCTTGTCTTTTCCTATTATAGCTTCATTTTTAGATTTAGAGTTGGTCCCGTTTGTTTTGCCTTGTAAAAACGTTTAGTTTTGTATGATGCGTACAGACCTAGGCCAAGAGCTGTTTTTGTTCACGGCAAAAAGAGCAAGAAGCGACGTAAATGTTTAACTAGTTCAACGTAAGTTTAAATAGTAAGATTCGAGGTAAAGTAAAATATTAAACGAAACAAAAACACTATACGGATTTAACGCATGCATTAATAATGTATGCGCTTCATCTATGTGTGTTCGGCAAGAATATATCCGCAACGAGGGCTCATTTTGCTTGAATTCGAATAATTTATTATTTCGACAATAGGTTCGGGGCAAATATTACGTTTTGCAGTTTTCTCTCACGTTATGCCATTGGGCAGCGATACAACATTTCGCTGAGTCATATGACTGGGAGCAAAGGTTTCTTAGAGCTTCATCAACGAATCGCTTACTTACGAGATCTTTGAAGAAGGGTGCAACGATCGCACCAACCCGGCTGGCAGTTAGCGCACTTCCCAGAGCGACAGCTCGCACTACTGTGGGGAAGCACTCTGTTACTTGAACGCAGATCACGCTGTAGGCACATTGCACGCAAAACTTCCCGACCATCACCAGGGCGAGTTGAAACCACACCATGTCTGTAAAAACACACGTCCAAAATATACCGTGAGATACACTGCTAAATGTAATCTCTATTAGATAAACACAATTTAAATTAGAGGCTGCACAACGCTCCCAAATATTTTTCTTTCACTAATTTCATCATATGTTGCAGCTAGTTCCGCTGATCAGTGGCTTCTATACGTGGCTTTCACTGACGTCATATCAGCTGCCATTCTAGTGACCACTATTTGCACTATCGATTTTATTTTTCTCCACGAGGACTAGTAAGTATAACGACCAGCATGATGCGATAACATCACGTGCAAAGCAGGTATACATGACTTTCAGTAACGTTAATTTAACTGCCATTGTTTTGGCCTCAGTTTTAGGCGTGTACCTTTTCGAGCAGACAACTTGCGCCACCAAGTTTGCTTTAACTTGGCAAGTACAAGTAGAAACGACTACACAATGTCAGCTAATTTCACATATTATACAAGCCACGTGCACATGGTTTCCACTGACGTCACAGCGGCTAACATTGCGGTGGCATTACTGCTGAGCGCTAATTTTCGTAGCGCACATTTCGCATCATCGATTGTTTCTTTTTTTTCTTTTTTGTAGGAACGACCATTATCATGAAACGATAACGTCACGAACAAGCCATGTATATCAGGAAAGGTCTTCGAAACAGTGACTCCATCACATAAAGTGTGTGATTGATACGATTACTCTTTTTTGGCACGTTGGAGACAATGAAAGTATCAGAGCAGCAATTTTTTTATATTTTTGAATTTACAGCAGAAAAACGAAAAATATAAAGGTTTACTTACCGGCTGGCACAAATGCCAATGTTAGGCAAGCCACAGTTGAGGGAACATAGAGGATGAAATAGATGACCCGCCGTCGAAGGTAGTTGATAACCACCATGGCCCCCAATATCACAGGAATTTCCAGCAAGGCCACCAGTAAGAAGTTGATGAATGGGCTTCCTCCGAAGTCCGTTATCTTGTAGATGAGGTCGTAATATAGCAACACCACGACTGCTCTGTAAAGAAAAAAAAACAAAACAAATATTTACCGTCATGATACGAGATTTTTTATTTTGCCGAGCATGGAGAGAATATATTGTATACAGGTTTACATATCGTGTTGCGTGTATATTTCTTACTTAAAAAAAGATATGCTTGGTTATTATAAAATTTTAAAGGATGACGAATGGAAGACAATACGTTTAGAGATGACATTGGGGAATTGTAGTAGACCGTTTCCGCAGCCAGCTAAGCACCCGGATAGCGCTCCGTAATCCGCCACAAGACCTTGAACTATGCAGATAAGACTGGCGTCGCGCATGCGCAGCTGCGGCGTTTTCTTCAGGGATACCGTAGCGGAGGAGAAAAACGGTCTACTACAATTCCCTATTGTTTGCTATATTTGCGTGTTGTGCTAAAGTGTAGACCAGTTCAGTTCAATTGCAATATCAAAGGAATATATTCTAAACGGAGGTACAACTGGCATTCATTGACGTGCCTTAGTTCTCACTCCTGTAATCACGTGACACTTTTCTGATTTTGAGCATTTAAAAATTCATAAGAAAGATCTTTTTTAGAACACGTTATAGTTTACAACTTCCATTGCTTAGGAAGGAATAAGAAAATGTTTACCCAAAAAGTCATAAAAAGCAGTTGCCTCATAACTATTCCAGTGTAACCTTCATATTACTGTTCGTCTATCCAGAATTTATTAGCTCCTTAAGCCTTTTTTATTTTGCCTATAATTGTAATACCTGTGCACTACAATAGAAAGTTATATCGGCTCTTTATTTGTTATTTATATTCCAGTATCCCTAAATATATTCAAATGCACCCAATATAACCCCATCAAAGTATGGCCACATTTTAATGAAATCCTCTCGCTTTCATACCCACATTTGTTTATATGCAGTTTACCCTAAAGGGTAACTGCAAAGAAAAAAGAAGTATTTTCAAACAGCCTAATTGGGACAAGCATGTCACAAAACAAATGCTCCACGAAAAAAAAATGTTTAGCAATATATTAACGCCACAGGACGTAATTTAGTCGGAGTCAGAACCTCTCCACATTTAAAACTCCCGCTCTTTCGACCCGCGCGGAAGAGAAGTACGCCCCGCCCCTACTTTTGTATTTGCTCTTGGATTAACTTGGCTGCGGGGTTGAACGACGTACGCAGCGTTTCGACTTCCGGTGCGTCTTGTCGAAGATACGCCGCGGATTAGGGGGATGGGGAGGGGAACGAGGGGAAGGTGCCGCCGATGTACGCTGGAAGCTAGAGCCGGTTTGCTTTCGTTGTTTTTGTTTGGTCGGAAAAAATCTGGAAACAGCGCACGTTCAACATGGCGCCGGTATTGTTTTGGTTTGATTGGACGCGAGAAGCTCCGCGGTTTGCGAGCACGCGTAGCGAAGACGTGACCGGAGAAGTGCCCCTGTGATGTTCCCTGAAGACGGAAAGTATCATTCGTAATTGGCGTGTGTACCTTGAAAGCGAAAGGAGTCACAGTGTCCACGAGTGCGCAACCACAAGCCAACGTTCACGACAGCGCTGCGTTGACTTCGGCGATCTCGTCCTGTTTGGTGCAACACGGCGATGCGACAAAGAACTGAAACGTTCGTGGTGTGTGGTGCGGGGTTTGGAAGTAGAAACCCACACTAAAACGGAGCGCAAATTGGTTGTTGTGGGTTTGGGGTTCAACGGCTTCAGTCCCGTCGTCGTCAGCTGATCCGGTTCAGCTGGTTCGGGATTACGTAGCGAGTCTTTAAAAGTAAATCTTCCTTCGTTCCGTTTCAAAATGTGGAAGATTCCGGACGCATACCGTGAGTAAAAAACTCTGGGCGTTCTAACACAATTTCGTTGTTTTAATTGAACAATGGACCGGATTGTTGTCCTAAATGCGCCGTTTTCATGCTTCGTATTGATTGGCTGCGTTTGCACAGTGACGTGCTACACAGCCGCGCACATCGCTCGAGTAGATGATTCGGTCCTGCAAACGACCGGTTATACAGAATTGCAGAGAATCATAAGTCACCACCGATATTTTCCTGTAAATCTCGTGTGAGTTTGTTGCTCTCATGCGGTGTGAATGAATTTTGGCAAGATTTACTACCTGCCTAGAGATGCATGACCTGGGACCATTTTTTACTTAGAGACCATTTTGGGAAGAGGCGCTGGTGCATTTATTATGGTACGACCACTTGAGAGTTATAAATTGGGGAGGACGAGCAAGCTTTCTTAACTTCCTCTCTTTTCTCTCTGGCATTGCCCCTAGTTCCAAGTTGCAGCTTCAGTAGACATACCATAGACATATTCAAAAGAGCAGGTACAAACTGCTCTAAATAAGGTTAAAGACTGGGAAGTCAGGACCGTGCGGACTCCGTGTTTCGCGCTTTCCGCAAGGTGACTGGGGAAGTGCTTTTGCGAGGTATGCGGAAGATTCAAACGATTTTGTTATGCCCGTCATTTGCGTCTCTCCATCAAAACGAATAAGATGATCTACAAAGGCGCAGTCACAAGCCAAGATTTAGGATGGCTGTACACATTCAATTCAAACAACTTTACGTAAGATGGTTCGGAAGCCGAGAAACAAAATCTGTCGACTAACGCAGAATTCGGACGTCCGAATGCTTCTCTGGACAGCTGTTACGTAATAAGCTGGCTTTCCCAGGTTTTTTATGTGACAGCTGTGTCTCAGTCGCAGACGTTCGGTGCACCCGCTGCGAATCTCGAAGGCCGCCGGAGCGAAATGACGAGAAAATACCTGGACACGTTTGTCGCTACGCGAACGCCCGATTGCCTCCAGCCAAATAGCATTCTTTCAGGGGCGACATGGCTGCTGGAAGGCTCGCTGTCATGATCACTCATCTGGCAACACTTTACAGAGCAACGGCGCCGCTTTACAGGAGCTGACATCTCCGAAACGTCGGCATTTGCACGCGCAAGCAAAAAAAAAAAAAAAGCACGTTAAGAAAGCAAAGAGGAAAACGAAAGTAACAAACAGTGCTATTATCCGCGTCGCTTCCTATCAATAACACCTGCGACAGCTGCTAAGCACACACTACTTCAGGTTGAACAGAGACGTGTTTGCACAGCGACGCACACCGCTCGAGTAGATGATTCGGTCCTGCTTAACGACCGGTATAAAAAAAAAATTACACCATCTTCCCGAGGGGAACCATGGGGTGATGCGGAGCATCGGGGTGGTGCTGACGCTTGCTTGCGCCAACCCACTAACTGACGGGACTGTTGCTTCCATCACACTTCATCGGAAGAACGGAGTGAAGTGGAGTCAATAGCGGTGAACTGATGTAGCACGAGTAACTTTGAAAGTCTAATCAGACCGCACGGTAAGGCGACGCAAAATGCCATAACAGCGCTTGCAGGTTTCCTCGTCGAGACCGGGCTGGCCGGCGAGATCTAGGCTGCAACGGACGCGAGCGGTCGGGAAATGTTAGCAGACGACTGCCGCGGAGTTGCGGGGAAAGCTCACCCCCACTAGAAAGGCCTGGCCTGGCGCCGCGACCCGCGCGCCGAAAACTTTCCTCCTTTCCCTCCTCCGGGGAAACACGGTTTCGCCTCAGACCCCGCCCCGGTCACGTGATGGGGAACGCGCGCAGCGCGCTACCGCTCACACTTTAAGGAGAGGAGACTAGAGGAGGAGAGTTTCGCATGCGTAGTGTGAGTGCGGACTACGACGCCGACGCCGCGGGACATAGACCCGAGCAAGAGATGCTCCGTATCTAAAATAAAGAAAACGCATCAGCGCCACATTAGTGATCACGAATAACACCGGACACAAACTCCCAAGCCCCACCGCTCCACTCGACACCGATACGACATACGACAACAAACTGCATCAAAATGCCCCAAAAGTGAAGGCTTCTGCTCCCGTACGCGTACTACAACTAGCGGAAGTGAAGTGTTGGGCGGATGTCCTTCACCAATACTTAAATAAAAAATTCTTTGCACAAGGAGAATTTCCATTGAATATTGAATACATGAGTTTGTTTGTGAGTTTGTTGCGCTCATTCGGTGTGAATGAATTTTGGCAAGATTTCCTACCTGCCCAGAGATGCATGAACTGGGACCATTTTTTACGTAGAGAACATAGTGTTTTTTCTCCATTTCGGGAAGAGGCGCTGGTGCATTTATTATGGTACGACCACTTGAGAGTTAAGAGATTGGGGAGGACGAGCAAGCTTTCTTAACTTCGTCTCTTTTCTCTCTGCCATTGCCCCTAGTTCCAAGTTGCAGCTTCAGTAGACATACCATAGACATAGACAAAAGAGCAGTTACAAACTGCTCTAAATCAGGTAAAAGACTGGGAAGTCAGGACCGTGCGGACTCCTTGTTTCGCGCTTTTCGCAAGGTGACTAGGGAAGTGCTTTTGCGAGGTATGCGGAATATTCAAACGATTTTGTTATGCCCGTCATTTGCGTCTCTCCATCAAAACGAATAAGATGATTTACAAAGGCGCAGTCACAAGCCAAGATTTACGATGACAGTACACATTCAATTCAAACAACTTTACGTAAGATGGTTCGGAAGCCGAGAAACAAAATCTGTCGACTAACGCAGAATTCAGACGTCCGAAGGCTTCTGTGGACAGCTGTTACGTAATAAGCTGGCTTTCCCGGGTTTTTTTATGTGACAGCTGCGTCTCAGTCGAAGACGTTCGGTGCACCCGGTGCGAATCTCGAAGGCCTCCGGAGCGAAATGACAAGAAAATACCTGGACACGTTTGTCGCTACGCGAACGCCCGATTGCCTCCAGCCAAATAGCATTCTTTCCGGGGCAACATGGCTGCTGGAAGGCTCGCTGTCATGATCACTCATCTGGCAACACTTTACAGAGCAACGGCGCCGCTTTACAGGAGCTGACATCTCCAAAACGTCAACATTTGCACGCGCAAGCAAAAAAAAAAAAAGCACGTTAAGAAAGCAAAGAGGAAAACGAAAGTAACAAACCGCGCTATGGAAGCCGAAATCCCGCGTCGCTTCCTATCACTAACAGCTGCGACAGCTGCTAAGCACACACTACTTCACTCCAGGAAGTCTCCCTCAAGCTCTTGGGTCAACATAAAACGCTGATCACCTCGGCGAAACGACTAGTCGAGGTAGGCAAGACAGGCGGGAGCAGAGACTTCGGCGGCCATGAAAGAATGGCGAAGCTTTCGTTTGTTATGGTATGAATCCAAACGGAAGTGCCCGTCTTGTAAACCTTTTGTCAAGAATAGTAACTCTCATTACCTGGGTTATTCTTTAAACGTAAAAATATGCCGTCAAAAGGAAAGTACAACATATCACAAAGGTTTAACAACCAAGATCTAAGCTGCCAATCAATCTCTTAGACAGTGAGAAGTATAGCAGCCACTCTGTGACGTATAATACCAGCTTTGTGGCGCGCGACTTAAAAAGCACGAAATAGCCGCGAACTAAAATCAGTCTCGCGCAATAAATATTGCTGGAAATTTTTTTTCGCGGAAAAATGGTTTTGAGACATGCTTGTCCCAATTAGGCTGTTGCAGGTACCCTAGAATTGTAGCAGGACTTTAAGATATTTGGGTATTGCGCTTCAACGAAGCAAACCCTATGTGTGTGTGTGCTTTCTGAAGACTGGAAATATTTCTACGAAATGATTCTTGAGACAAGACGTCTAATTGTTTCGGTATAACGGACACGGCAGACATCGGCGCTTTACAGAGAGACAGCTAATTATACCGAAACATGGGTCTTGACGCCACGCCTTCATTAGGAACGCGAAGGTCGTCTTTAAATTGGCAGTTGTCGCAATGAAACGAAATGCTGCTTTGTACAAGCAAAACAAACTTTAAGCTGCATAGACAGGTCAGACGGAAATACTGACCGAAAAGAGTTCCAAAGATGCTGCTCCTAATGTACCAAATCGTAACATTTATATGGCGCGTCTTTGCGGCTAACGTGTGATTTAAACGAGCGAAGAATCAAAAATGACAAAACTAACTCAAACCGCAGTATTATCGGAACGCGGAAATATAAAACGTCGAAGATTCAAAAAGACACAACTCATAACGCCGAAAAATCAGAATACCGGATTTGAAATTGCCGAGAAATTAATCTGTCCAATATAAAGCCGAAGATAGAAAATTTCAAAATATGACACCTGAAACATCATTCTTCAAAATGCATCAGGTTGATGTAATATTATTCTTTAGTAATTATTTGTTTCGACCCCGTAGCGAAATTAAACACTGGGGTCAAACCAATATTAAATAAAAAAAAAACACTCTCACTCTAGCGGCGCGAACAATCTCACTATGCAGAGCATTCCTTTATTTTAACAAAAAAAGCACTCCCACCTAATTTCGTCCTTGTGCGGAGCTTGTGTGTCTTATGGATGTGATATTGACGTAGTAAAATGTAATTAGGAGATAAAAGCTACGACAAACTATTGTTGCCAGTGGTTTTATGATAGATACTATATAAAAACTTTAAACGTATTTTTTTTTTGGTTGGAATAATAATGAATTTTATCTTAGCTCATCAATATTATCAGTAATCAGTGACAGTTGCATAAAAGTCATACCTTCTCAGGACGAAGCGGTCAGCGCGGTTATGAATTATCATTAGGAAGGATCCCAGACAGTGCAAGCATACTCAATAGGCAATATATGCAAGCTCTTTTATAGACTGGTTTAATTTACTTTTTTTTTTCAATTTGCAACGCCGAAATTAAAGTGCTTTCCCGGCCCTTATTACAGCATCGCCTATGCTTGCGTTTTATGTTCAATCAAATGAAAGCGTGGCCCTTCGATTTATGAATGTTTGTTCTCTTGGTATAACTTCATTATTCAATTAATACTGAGATATAATCTCATTTTTATTTTTCTGACTAAAGCTAACATGAGGGCATTTCTTTACGTTGAGCTTCAACTTCAACTTTGTGCAGTATTATGGAACTCTATAGAAGTCGACGATCAAACTTAGTATTTTTTGGTGTTCCCGACAACTCCAGAAAAGAGACATGGGAAGAATCTGAGAAACTAATAAGGGACATCTGTAAAGAAACGTTATCTATCGACAATGCTGAGATTGAAAGAGCCCACCGCGTGGGAGCATTTAAAGATGAAAAAAAATCGGCCTATCGTTGCGCATTTTGCTGGCTGGAAAGCCAGAGAAAATGTGAGGCGAAATGCATTTAGGTTTAAAAATACCCCGATCAGCGTCTCGGAAGACTTCAGTCCCCTAGTTCAAGAAAAACGGCGGCAACTCTGGAACTACGCAAAAGAGAAAAGGCAAAATAAAGAAAACCGGGTCTATTTGAACTATGATAGGTTAGTAATAAATGGGCAGACGTTTATCTGGGACAGCGACACGTGTCAACCAGTCCTGCATCGTCCGACTAATTCCGAGATCGTAGCAGAATGACGACACCTACCTCCTATCAACAGACCAAGCAAAGATGACATTGTTGATATGCCAGAGAAACCTACGGTTCTGGTTGTGAACTGCTGTAGCATCATGAATAAAGTTGATGAGCTTGCATCTTTAATAATGACTTTGAATCCACAAATTGTTATGGGGACCGAATCTTGGTTGGACGATACGGTCTCTGACACAGAGGTTTTTCCGCCGGGATTTACGGTATCTCGTAAAGACAGACATCGACACGGAGGAGGAGTCTTTTTGCTGGTTTCATCTTGGTGGAGTAGCTGTGCAGTTAAATTTGAGAATGACTCTTAGTCGGTGTGGTGTCGCGTTCGTTTTCCCAAAGGGAACACTGTGGTGTTTGGAACTATCTACCGTCCGCCAGACGGAAATGAAACAAGCATTTCTTTACTCTCAGATATGTTATCAGTGATACCAGACACCGTCTTTCTGGGAGGCGATTTTAATTTGCCAGACTTTTCGTGGTTAACTGGGACGACGGCAAGAAGCAAATCGCGTGTTTATTCTATGTTCACAGAATTGATAGATACATTTGGTCTGATTCAGTATGTCATGGAGCCGACTCGACTGACGGCAGTTTTAGATCTCGTCTTATGCAATGACACAAATATTGTTTCTAGCGCCCAGGTATATCCTAGAATAAGTGATCACGATGTTGTTGTTACCGAGTTGAATGTATCAGGCGAACCTGAACAGAAACAAGAGCCACACAGAGTACTCATCTATGAAAAGGGTAATTTTGACGCCATCAATAATGCATTACAGACATATATTCTAACTTGTTCATGTTTATCTGAGTCTTGTACAACAGAGGAGATTTGGATTTTGTTTCGCAATAAAATATTGGAATTAGTTGAGGCCTTTGTACCTTCAAGAACTTTGCGGCAAAGGCGTAAACAAAAACCTTGGTTTAATGCCGAAATACGGAAACTACTGGGGAAAGCAAGGCGGGCTTACAAAAAACGTTGTAAAGTTAACTCTGTCCTTAATTTGCAAGGGTTAAAATCTATTAATAATCAATTAAAAGTAACAATAAAGTTAGCTAAGCAGTCATTTTTTACCAGGCTAAACTGCGATCTTAAACCAAACCCAAAGGTATTTTGGAAATATGTGAAGACATGCAGGAAAGATGATATTTCTATCCCAGTTCTTAATGTTGACGGCCAAATGTTAAAGGAAAATGTGGAGAAGGCAGAATGCTTCAATTCCTATTTTAAATCGGTATTTTCTCCGGGATTCTCTGGGTATGTGGTGGAGTCACCGAATAGTTGTTTTACTGGCATGATGGCGGATATTGATATTGATGTTCATGGTATTGCCTCTCTTTTGCGCGGCCTAGATCAGTCAAAGGCTACTGGCCCTGATGGTATATCACCTGTTATTCTCATTAAGTTCCGAGATTGTATCACAGTACTTGTCTATTATATTTAAAACGATACTTGAGACAGGGTTGGTCCCAATAGATTGGAAAACGGCGAATGTGATTCCTGTTTTTAAATCCGGAGATAAGAGACTTGTAGAAAATTATAGGCCTATATCACTAACGTCAGTTTGCTCTAAGCTTTGTGAGCATATTTTATATAGCGCAATGTTCAAATATCTTGATAGCTTTAACTTTTTTACTCCATCCCAGCATGGCTTTCGGTGTGGATTTTCATGCAACACGCAGTTAGCAGAGTTCCACCATTACCTATTAAAAGCAAATGACAAAAATACGCAAGTAGACGCAGTCTTTCTAGATTTCAGCAAAGCTTTCGACACGGTACCACACAACCTACTACTGATAAAACTATCCTCTATAAATATTAATAGTAACGTACTAAATTGTATACGAAATTACTTAAGTGACCGTGAGCAATGTGTTGTCTTAAATGGAAGTAAATCCTCAGTCGTTTCCGTGACTTCAGGGGTCCCCCAGGGTAGTGTTCTTGGACCGTTACTGTTTTTAATTTACGCTAACGACATTGTACAAAATATTCAGTCGACAATAATACTTTTTGCTGATGATTGCGTTATTTACAGGGAAATAAATTCGACGAGAGACATCGAGATCCTACAGAGCGATCTAGATAAGGTAGCATACTGGTGTAACCAATGGAACATGAGCCTAAATATTGGAAAATGTAACCTCGTTACATTTTGCTAGAAACGTCTCTAAATATTTTACAAGTTATACTATCAAAAACCTGACAATCGGTAATGTCTCTGAATGTAAATATCTTGGCGTTTATTTTCACCAATCACTTAAATGGAATAAACATATTGACTACACAATTAATAAGGCCAGTAAAATGTTGTTTTTTATCCGTAGAAATTTCAAACACCCGTCCCGAGACGTAAAAGAAACTCTTTACTTCTTGCACGTAAGGTCAATGCTTGATTATGCGTGCGTTATATGGGATCCCTACCAGCAGTATCTGATCGATAGATTAGAGAAACTTCAAAATCAAGCAGCGCGATTCAACTACGATCCATACGCTAGTATGACAGAGGTTAAAACCATGCTGGGATGGGAGCCCTTGAGCATTCGAAGGCAAAAATTAAGATTGAAGTTTTTCCATCGCATTTATTATAATAATACTGGTATTAATAAGAATGAGTATCTTTTGGGGCCAACGTTTGTTTCAGCTAGGTGTGATAACTCTAGAAAAGTTTTTGAATACTCCTATAAAACAAACAGCTTCTGTCATTCTTTTTTTGTAAAGACAATTAGAGAGTGGAACTTGCTGCCCGATGATGTGGTGAGCACCTTGGACAACAGTGTATTTTTTTTCTCGGCTGTATATCTAATCTGTGCGGACAAGTGATCACTTTGTGTTTTTTATGTATGTGTGTTATTTCCTGCCCCTCCTACAATAATGCCCTCGAGGCGATGTAGGTACTCTGTAAATAAATAAAATAAATGTCATCCCGCAACTGTGTTGAGCTCTCCTGTTCAGTTATGCACCTGTACACGACGCAATCGTACCTTTGAACTCATGCAGTCATTCATTAAATTGATAAATATTGGACATTACAACGGCCCAGCGCAAAATCTTTCCTCTATATTTATTTTATAACATCTATGGACGATGTTTTTTCAATCAAAATTTATTGGTCGCTCTAAGCAATTACAGGCCACTAAAGTAGGATATAGAAATCCAGATTAAGCGATGAGGCAACACTCATACGCAAATCTTGCGGAGCACGATACGTTAGTTCTAGCTCAGATTGCACGCCACTTCTTTATCACGGGCAAATTTAAAAGCCCTGAAGAAAACTCTCAAAAATCGCCGAATCAGCTCGCAATCTTTACTATGCGCGTTCGTCTCGGTGTCTACCTATTTACTAATTTTTTTAAATGTTCGTCGCTAAGGGCTTTACATTCCGCGTGAAACAGGAGCGTTATCAAACTAAGAAAATATGTAAGAAAAAAGGAAATTCTGTTTTCTGGATCAGTTTACGATTTCCTTTGAACCTTTCTTCGTGTAGTTCAGGCTTTATTAACAAACAAAAAACCACATTCTGATTCTTCTGCCTTATAGCAGAGAGATCCCTTGTTTACTCAAATTAACACTGATTGATTGTGCGCAATTCCTCACACATGGTTTCATGCTTTGACGCTGCCCCTGTTGTCCACAACGATTGCGGACAACCAGAGCACTGTAGTGTACTGTGACCGCAAACGAACGACGCGGTGATAATAACAAGGCAAGTAATTATCTTTAAACACCATTCAAGTGACATTTGCAAGACCACGCCAACATTGCAAATACTTTTTAGGGCACAACAAAGCTAACACGAAGCCGATAACGCAGGTTGTACACGGTCAGAGTTGGCTTATCTTAACAAGATAAGCGAAGTTCGGTCATGAGATAAAAAGGCATGTTTACTTTTCCTGTTTTGTGTTTCGCCCTTTTTGCAATATAAGTTTTCAGAATCATGTTTTCGACATTTTAACTCTGTGACGTTTTACTTTTATATTATTTTTCTTTTTTTTTAATTTCGCCTTTTTGGTGTTCAGACGTTTGATCTATTCATAATTTGTTGTTTTAATTTTAGGCGTTTTGATGTGAATTAACTTCTACATATAGTCACTAAGGATAATGGTCTCGCGCCAACTGACTTAACTGTAACGGCCTCTGACGCCTCTCCGGGGTGTAGTTCGAGTGCTTTTTAACCTTATCTTGCTGTTGAAGGGCCTTGACAGGTTAAAATCAATACACAATAGTGCAAAGCAGAACCTAAATTTTTGCAGTACACAAACTGATACGGCCGACTACCAATACTGGCGCCTTACGATCTCTAATTGTAAAATACCTGGTTAGTCTAATATTTAAAGAAAATAGAGTATTTCCGCTTTGGTGAATATTTTGTTAATTATCAGTTCGCGCTCGCGCCCCGAGGCTTCCCAACATGTGGTCACGCTATTTTAATAAATCAGTTACTTTTTTAGAATGATTTTTATTAACATTTCTAATTGTGTATTTATACCCCAGTGATTTACGGATACTCTTTGGGGCTCGCGGTGCTTGTCTAATGTATAAACATATTCACGGCTTTATTGTGTTTACTTGTAACCGATTGATTCCGGCTGTGTGAGCCTCCAAATAGATGAAGGCATCATCTGAAGTCGCAGCATGACACTTCGCTTAATGCATTTATTTACACATAAATATTTATTCTAGTTTGTAAAATTATTTGGCGTCTTCGTTTATTAGCACGTTTATACCGGGTATTTCGGAAAACTTGTATCATATTCCTAAAGAGCGTGTTGGTATAAGTATATGTATAGCAGATATAATAAAACAGTAAGAGGACGAGACGGGCACATTCTTTAAATTTCAATTGAATGAATGGGCCCGCCTGTGTCTTATTGTTTTATTCTTTGTGCTATATATATATATATATATACTTGTATTATGCTTCATTTATTAGCTTCATATATTTGAATGAATGAATACTTACAACTGGACATGAGTAGAAATACTGATGATTGCTATCTTCCATGAGCGGAACAAGTCCAAGATGGTTGACTTGTTCTTCTTATCTTCCTTTAATAGAAAGGAGGAGAAACTGTTAGGAAATCAGGAATTTGGTGGCAGGAGCGCACCAAGTTACAAGCACATAAGACACTTCAGTTTTATAGGTCAAACTATATGCGACAGGACAGATATGTTTATGCTTATTTGCCCTAACTTGCTGTTACGAAAGGGACGATTATAATGTAAGAAAATTGCTCTAAATAATTTAAATTATCTCTAAGTGACAGCAACTTTAACTCTTTCACTCCTAATAAACAAGGTACACCAACTGCCACAATAGTTGATTGCAAAGTGGTATTTCGTTTTTGCGTCTAACAGTACGGTAACGTAACGTCTTCAGATATCGATTTTATAAGCCCATTTCAATAAAAAAAGATAACCAGTTGGATGTTAATTGTGTTAGTCAGAAAATTGAAAAGGTTTGCAAAGACCACATAAAAATAATTATTCAAAAGCGTGAAGTTAAAGATAGCAGTGGCTAACACGTCTTTGCTTAATTGTTTAGTTTACCAGTCTTCAACTTTTTCAATATAGTAAGTGGGTTATGTTAAACTATGCATTTGTTTACTTACAACTCGATAGAATATGCAAAACTTTTTAGAGGTGCGTCAATCAGCTCGTAACCTAGTAGTTTTGCAGAAAAAAAATAATCTCCAAGAACCATGTCGTTTTCCATTTCCTTCTCGGCGTTTATGTGACATCTTGAATTTTCTAGTCCTCACATTCCGCGTGGCCCACACACAAGGTTACAAGCGTGTGAAAAAAATTACCGTGCTTAATATATTGTTCAGGCAAGCTGGATCCTACTCAGATCAATCTAAAGGTGAATCTCAGAACGTAAAACTTACACTGTCAAAGTAAAAAAAAAAGGGTAGCCATTTTTGGGTTGAATTGTTGAAGCCATTTTGTCGACAGCGTTTAAACACCGAAATATTCAGCAGGTGCTGCAAAATTGTTTTCGTGCCTTTTGGAGCGCTGCAATCTCATTCATCATATTGTTTTGCCTTCCCGCGAAAGTGAAGCATTAAATAACGAAATGTTTGGTTTTGTTCTATTTCAAATCGAATCAAACAGGGGTTAGAATACCGCCATTTCACGGTGTAGTGATGTGATCTATTCAGATCTTAATATTTCTCACTAAACCTAGAGGCAAACAAAATAAAAATTATTTCTGCTACTCACTCGTACATTTCTACAACAATTTTAAGGAAGTAGTTCAGACTTACCAGCTCAACCTTCTCTTTAGATTCCAAAACCAGCTTCTCAATCTCCTTTACGTGGAGACCATTTCTCTTGACAATCCTATGAAGGACTGCCTCGGCCGCTTCAAACCGGCCAACAACCAGAAGCCACCTGGGTGATTCTTCCATGATGCTAGGGTAGTAGTGAAGGAATGGTAATGTCGTTAGGAACTTCGTATCATTTTCTAAACGGGAAAGTAACCTAAAACCCGACCGCTTTAATTCATCGCGTTCTTTAAGTGTTCACGTAACGCGTGCGCTTTATATGTTGTAAGTAGGGTTCTGTGTTTCAATAGCAACCACCCCCCCCCCTCCCCCCAAAAAAATTAAAACCCACGGTCTGGTTTTATCAAAATCAAGGAATACTCCCGAATTGCAGCTGTTCTTTGATAATAGTGAAAAGATCTATGCTGTAGGGTAAGCAACCATCATCTGAAGCTTTACTTTCGGTCAAGCCGGTGAACAGCTCCTAGTGAACTATCTACGAGGTTGTTATTTTAGAGCGCAGCTCTTAGGCGCCAGTTTCCACGTATATATAAATATATATATATATATGTCGGCGTCGGCTTAACCGCGCGCGTTGCATTATGGGATGTTACAAACCTATACACCAATTCCATTCCCCGCTAAATTTAGCGAAGAAACTGAATTGGTGTGTAGGTCTCTGATGTCCCATAATGCAACACTGCGCATTCAGTCCCCCTGCTAAATTTAGTGGCGAAAGTGACGTCACAAACTTGAATAACTCACAAATACATGTAATAGAAGCATTCAAGAATTTCTATGTTAACCGGTGTATATTTTGGCACGACAGAGCAGCGTGCGAAACTGTCGCACGCAACGAAACACCACGGTCAAGAGGGCGAGCATGAAAAGAGCACGACTTGACAACTGCACAAACGAAAATGGCCTTCTTTTTGACCAATGTAGAACAAAATCTGCATCAGTAAATTGTGTTTCTAATGTATTTCTCTGAAAGCATTATCCTAGTATTCTTAAAATTGCATAGTTATGCAGTGCAAAATAGTTTAATACATTGCTTCCTTGTCGATTGAAAATGATTTGCTGACCAGTTCTATCTCGGCAGCTCACACCTCAAGCTCGTTTCAATAAATTATTATTGTCGAGAGTCAAAACGCATTGCCATCGCTGGCGTTAAAAGAATAGCTTAAAATCAATACTATACTAGAAAACTTATGTATCGTTTAGTACACTCGGGGCTCACATGCACTGAAGGAACTGATATATATATATATATAAATGAATAAACAAATAGAGATATAGCTCCCAACATATATAAGGCAAATGTCTTGCTGTTTTGTTGGAAAAGCGGTTGATTTATTTGCGAGAATTTTTTTTAGAAATGACGAAGATGCATTCAATTTAAGCGGAAGAGCACTGCACAGAGGTAATTCCTTTTCAAACACCTTTCACCTCTGTCTCTCAAATATTATATATGCTGTAAGTACCAGATTTACGTCCGTCAGTCATCTGCATTTGTTTTGGAGACATAAATGTGTCCCCCACAAAATGAGTACAGTTGAGCGTGTAATGCATACGAGTAAATAATCTAAAAGATAGGACCCAAAATTTAATAAAAAAAAATCGCAATACATAAACTTTCACAAAAGACATAATATAAAGTTCAAGACAATATAAATAGTCAAGGAAACTTCTAATATTCAAGTTGTTAAACACGGTAGCACACCGTACGCTACTAGCAGTGATTGAAACAAAATGAATGACGGATGTGCTAAATTAATATGTTGCGTTGATGCAACTTCGACTTGAGTGTCATGCCTTAATTCATCCATCGCGTCCTGTTGTTTTGACATCTGCTAGTTTGACAGTGCTGTTTTGTTATATGCGATTTTGTCAAACGCTATTGTTTTGTGTTTCCGTATTATTGTTCTTTTAAGTGGAAGAACTTTCAGAAGTACAGAAAAGGCAGCAAAAACAAATGAACAATACTTTAGCGCGAGCCCAGAAGAACTGCTTTCCAAAACCACGCGCGCCTCTGACATGCAACATTTCCCGTCATGACGTTGTCAGTGAATATGAGCTGCCAGGTCACAAAATCTATTGTGGGTGGGAAGCGCGCACAGCCCACATTATTCTTAGAACGCAGACTTATCTTAAGAAGCATAAAAATGTTTACATGTTTGCATATCATACTCACTAGGCGACAAGCAGCATGATAATCAAAGGCGCGGAGATGGCGAGCTGCAGATGTACCCAGTTGGTGAGGAGGTAGGCCAGACCGGGAAGTACAATGAGGCCCAGAACCCAGCCGACTTCCTGGAGCATGGAAATCAGAGCTCGCTTGCGAGGGGCCACGCACTCGATGGCTGCAAAGCGAAGACTATACTTTTGTAGTCGTTCCATGTAGACTGCGAACAGTTCGATATTATGCCGAAAATAGCTGTGAACTGAAGCCACAAAGGGCAGGGCCAAATCGGCTAAAACTTAGAGGTCCTACTTGTTCAATGGTGGGTAAGTAAATATTTCAGAGAACATATGAGATTTGGATTACACTAATGAAATTTCAGAGGAGTGTGGAAACTTTGTTGTCAATCCTAAGAAATGGGATCAACGAGTGTACTCATGTAATTTCTGTTAACTCTATATATAAACTTCTCATTTTTTGTAAACGAAGCGCATGTATGCTTTCTTGTGTTTTTCAAAAAAAAAAACAAAAAAAACACGTAATCATTGCAAAAAGAATGCGTCCTGTTGAGGGTTGATCACACAATATGACACTTGTGCATGTGACCGAGCGTGTATTTAGATTAATATGTATAGTCGCTCGCTCATTTGGTATTGGATGCAATTTTCGTTTCCCGGGGGATTGGCGCACCCGCGTACGGGCTTCCGCCTTTCTCTTTCGCCTCGCACGCCCCTTTAAGGGCCCCTGAAAAGAAAAAAAAAGTTTTTTTCAAAACAGCCTGGTTGGGACACGCGTGTCGAAAACTGAATTTTACGAGAAAAAAAAAGTTTTTTTGGAGCAATATTAACTGCGCCGGACGCAATTTAGTCGGTAGTCACCTCCTTTCCACTTGTTTTCTCTCTCGGCATTTCGGGCGCGTGGAGGAGAGGTACACCCCGCCTCTTCGTAGTGGATCAGCTTGGCTGCTTGCCTGGCTTGGCTGCGCCCCGTACGAGAGCCATTGCTACTTCCTGTGTCTGCCGGTCGCACGTCGTACCGCGTCGTACAGCCGATTCACACGACGGACCGAATCTCGATTTTCGTCCGCAGACCCTGTACCAAGTGACCGGCACGTCACCGATTCCTGCGATCCGCGCCTCGTCTGCGAACACGCGGACTGATAAAGTCAAGCGCCTTTTTCACTCGCGGATTTTTGGTAGGAGATTGACTTGAAAAGCGTTTAGTCTGGCAACGGTACATTGTTTTCTTGTTGTTGTTTTTTTGTTTCTGGGCGATGAAAACAAAAGTGGCGCATCGTTGTGTTTTGTGCGTTCGCTGGTTCATTTTGTCGGGTGTTTTTTCGTTCCACGTGTGAAAGGAACTGCAGAAACTTTGTCTGGCTGACGCGACGCAGGTTCCGGTACTCCTCCGGGTTCGCGTCAAGAAGCTCCCGTCAAAACTCGTCGAGCACGCCGCGATAAGTCTTGCACGTCCAATCAGGATTTCACCGAGCAAGACCTCTCTTGTGGCTGTGGTGAACTTGAGTGTTGTGCACGAGCGCGGAGTGCGTGAAGGCATCTCCAAACGCCCCTTCGCGATGCCCAGAACTTCGTCGCTTCTACGCGGAACCCTTCTCGAGCAGAACCATGCCTGTGTCACTCTCATGCTTTGGGTTAGTAAAGCTAGTGGCGCTTCGTGCGAAGCCTATCACGGTGTTTTGTCTCGATCTGTACGTAACAGCGGCGTACGATTCATTATTGCGGTAGCGAACGTCGATTTCTCTCTTGGACAACGGTGCCACGGTGCGATGTTGGAGTTTCGCGGCACTGTGGGGTGGCGACCAGGTTCGGTCCGTCCTCGCTGGCGTCTGCTGGTCGTCTCCCTCGTGTGGATGCGCTTGGGAGACAGATGAGCCGCGGACATGTCGTCACGTGATCAATCCGTCCGCGGATCAGTCCGTCGTGTGAATCGGGCATGACTAACTAACACAGCAACAAGCCCTCTTCACGAGGTCTTCGCATATAAACGCGATAAAACTATGAAACCACCAGAGGACGCGAGACGCGTTGCACGACGGCGACCATGACAGAAAAAAAAATGACGAAGCTTGTGTTTGTTGTTTTATCCGAACGGAAGTTACTATTTTGTAAAACGTTTGTTAAAAATCATGACGTTCATTTGATGGATTGTTTCTTAAACTTAAAAAAAGTGTAATTCAAAAGGCGATTTCAAGAGATCACGAAGATTTTATTGAGGAGTTTCAGCGACGGAGTCGCCACCCTGGTGGCCGGTCGCCGAAAGAGAAAGAGGGGGATAGTTTCGCTGGGCGTTGGCTTTGTGCAAAGGCGTTGGCCGCGAACGTAGGCTTATAAACTTCGGCAGCAAGAATATTACGCGGCTCTAGTGTTCCGGTACGAGCAACGGAGGTGACACGATCCGCTACGACTAGCTACGACCACCGGCCGCAGCGATGCCGGCGATGCAGGCGTCGAAGGAACGCAACCTGTGTGCTACGCAGTCAGTCGCCGTCGCCCGACGCAGCTCGTTTGGCCAGTTTGGCATTCAGGGCTTTCCGCCCCGGGTTCTTCGTTTGTACTTGGACCCGAGTATTATTTCCTGTGCTTGTGTGTGTGTGCTCAGTGGCTGGATATGGACCTCATAGAGCAGTCCTTCAGACTCAACAGCGACTGAAGTTGACGGCGGAGGGGCTTGCAGCAACGCTTTCGGTTGGTGCACGGGCGTGACGACTACACGGATAAATTTTAAGATTGCTGCTAGCAAGGTGGGCCATAGTCGCTTTATGTTGACACGATTTTAAGTGTAAGTACTCCGTGCAAAGGCGAATCTATCGCGTTTATAATCCACATTTGTTTTCGTTGTTTTTATCACGCACGACCGACTACTAAGCGAATGCTTCTGTACCGATCACGGAGTGAATGTCTTCGGCCTTACATTGCGGAACGTCCAATAAAAATTCATGTTCGTTCAGCAAGAAAACTTCCCTTTCGAGTGACCTTTTTTGATTGATAATTTCTCCTGTATCTAGGTGCTTCAATCAACCCGATCGATTAGGTTTGCTTCCCTAGTTAAGACATTTTGCTGCTACATGCGGCACTAATGCTTGGCACGATGTATGCCACTGGTGGTATTGTGAATTGGTTTACTTCCAAAGCTAAAAGTGTAACAGGTGGGACCATTCAGTTTGCTAAAAATGGGATATGAGAATTTCATTGCATAACTAGCGTTTTACGTTTAAGATTAATAAGAAACGTGCTCATGTGATAATGCAGGTCTACAGCATAAACGCTTTGCTGATCCAGAATGGGTGTGCTATAGGCTAAAGCCTCAAGGTTTTTAATGTACCAAATTGGTGATTACACGGCAATAAATATTGTGGTGGAAAACTGCCCATTGACTCGGTGAGTTTTGATCGTGACCATTGGTGTGCTGTTGGCAAATTAGGTAATGGCACACCTTTTCCCTGCCCATCTGGCCTCAAGGAACATCGCATCTGGATGTGCTTAAATATGTTTATTTCAAGGTTCAGTTGACCCCTCCATCATTACAGGAAGGCAGTCTCAAGCCACAACAAACAGCAGTGAACACACAATGCATAATAACAGGCACCAGTGTCCAGGCGTATAGTCCGCGGAAGCCAATTTGAGCCTGAAATTGTTTTTGTTTTATTTAGATAGTTTGCATTTATTGTATAATCCGCAGGGCCTGATTTCCGCACCCAGTGCATAGTCCGCCAAGCTGGTGCGTAGTGTCTTCGTGCTTTTTTTCCTGGGTGGCATTTTTTTTCAGAAGTTCTTCGGAGAACGCTCTGTTGAGCCTGAATAACTGCTATTGAGGTCCATATCCAGCCACTGAGCACACACACAAGCACAGAAAATAACATTCGGTGCCAAGTACAAACGAAGCACCTGGGCAGAAAGCCGTGAATGCCAAACGACCAGCGTCGGGTGACGGAGACTGACTGCATTGCACCCCTTCGACGCCTGAATCGCTGCGGTGGGTGGTCGTAGCAAGTCGTAGCGAGATGATCTCCACTTCAAGCAAGAAATCCTGCCATACCATAGTCAAGATATGTGTGCAAGTGTTCGACAATGTGGGCTCTCTCACACTGGTGCAGCTGTCATCAAGAAAGGTACATATCAACAATGTTCGCACGTTTGAGGCTGAAACTATGACGCATACTTTATCTAAACCTAAATTTATCGGTTTGCGGCTACAAACATTTTCGTTGACGTTGCTTAGATGATGTAACCATTCAGGCCTCGCATTAAATGGTGTTGCGAACTCTTCGGTTGTGTATGAAAACCTATTTTTGCCCTAATAAAAGACATTCTCAAAAATACAAGTGTCTTCTGCTGGCACATATCTTCCAATTTACAATGCAGAGGCAAAAAGAAAAGCAACTGTGTAAATCTACCACTTAGCATAAGCACCTTTTGCCATTCATTCTTCAGCACACTCAAATATCAGCTTAGGATGTTATTGTTTTAGAAGCTTTGCCCTGTTTTGTGAAAAGAAAAAAAACTTAAAAAAGCTTTACCTTTGTTCTCCTGGCATTTAATACAGACTTAGCAGATCACACACAGCTGATATCACCGTGGCACATACAACTCGAACGACCGATGAGACTATTGCTATTACAATAAAGCTTTCCACAAGAGCCAAAAGGAGGCTTGTAGGGGTGCACAAGTACATCGAAATGAGATTGGCGCTTCCGGGGCTTGTTTACATTATGCGTAAAAACAGGACGATCGGCGACCAGCTGATCGAAATATAACACCAAGGATACCGATGTTTCGATACATAGAACGCAGGATAAAGACCTCAATCGTCCCTTGTATGCTGTAGCTGTCATACTTTCCATCCAACCGCTTTTTAGCGCAATTAACTAGAACAACCGAAGAGTTCGCAACACCGTTTAATGCGAGGCCTGAATGGTTGCATCATCTAAGCAACGTCAACGAAAATGTTTGTAGCCACAAACCGATAAGTTTAGTTTTAGATAAAGTACGCGTCATAGTTTCAACGCGCGAACATTGTTGATATGTAGTTATGTACCTTTCTTTGGACCCGCGTACATTCTGTTCAACTTGATGACAGCTTGCACCAGCGTGAGAGCTCACGTCGAACACTTGCACACATATCTTGACTATGGCAAGATTTCTTGCTTTCGACTGGCTTGACCACTTCATTTGTAGCATAACGGTAGGTCTTGCTTGAAGCGATGATCGTCTCGCACACGGCAACAAACAGAGAACGACGTGATTTGTTTAATTTATACGCTACCGGTCTACGGGCGTCGCGAATCTATCCCCCTCTTTTCCGCCATCTTGGATCGATCGGAGCGCCCCCTATATTCGCTGAAACTCCTCAATAACCAACATCTAAGCTGTCACTCATTCTATTGGCCAATTAGAAGCTGATTTGAATGACCATCGTTACCAATTGGAAGCCGAGCTGAATGACCTGGAATTTGTGCGTAAATTTTCAAATAAATCTCTCGCCGTCAATATTGCTCTAAAATTATTGTTTTGCGCGTAAAATTCATTTTTCGACACGCGTGTCCCAACCAGACTGTTTAAAAAAAAAAAACATTTTTTTTTTTTTCAGGGGCCCTTTAAAATAACACTTGATCTCTCCAATTAAAGATTAGGATTATATATGTGCAACATTTAAACACATATTTAGGATTTAATAAAAGAAGCACGAGTTTATAGCTTGAAATTCAGCACTGTTGCTTTCAATTTGTATTTTGCGGTCCACAAAATACATTAATAATCGAGGATCGACCCTGTTTCTCAACAGGTAATCAAATTTCTTGTTACTACAACACCACCGATGCTGAGCAGGTGATGAACGTTAACAAGATGACAGAGTGAATTAATTGCTGAAACTTGAACTTAAAAACTAAATAATAATACGCGAGATCTGTACCGAAAGCATTTAGACGCATTTGCAAGTATCATGATTTATGTCCGGAAGTTTCGGGGTTCTGACTAAACCTTTTGTGCTTCAACATTCTGGATTTGAGTTTGGGATGCAAACGTTAACCTGAAGACATCTCAAAAGTATAAAACTCCCACAGTTGTGCGAGTTTTATGTTAATGTTACAATATGGCCACATTCCTTGCATACCCAAGTACACTGTAACACACACGAGCAAAACAGATATGCAAGCGTGCATCCAAATTTTTACATGGGCACACGGACAAGGCCAAAATTAGGTGCATTTACTCCAATTAACGCTGCTGACACTTATTGATGAACGTAGGTAGCCCACGGACAAACAGCAAAACACGAACGCGCTCGGTTAAGCATTTCAACTCGCAGGTTCTCACGCATGAGTGAGCTTGAATATAAAAAAGTTCACACCAACGTCAATGTCTCTAATAATATGAAACAAGCATTTCAGAAGTTTATAGTTTTCTTCACACGATTGCCGTGATTGCCGTTCAAGAGAAAGTGTGAAGAAGCCGATGACTGTCTAATATAAATATAACGTATTCAGTATCGAGTCAAAACTATTCCGTTTTGTTTATATCTACGTAAGAATTAATCTGAAGTGATGCCAATGGATTCTACTTCGCTTCAGCTAAAGCCAAGACGCTGCCGACGCTACCATGTAATGGGACCGATCAAGTATCCTCGAAATCTCAAGCCACTAGGCATTTTTTTGTTTACGATTGGTTCAGCGATAATAGAACACGTCGAGAAACACGACGATGGTACGCTTTTGACCCTGATTGGCTGGTGCCATCAACTTGTAACGTAGTCTGCGCCTGAACTTAGGGTGAACGAAGTATAAACAGAAATTATTGTAGTAGATTTCACGTAGGGGCTCGTCCAAACATGGACTAGTCGTATTGCACCCCAAAAAAGTGGGGCTTCGGCAACACCACCTGCAGACATAAGGATTTGATAGTTACGCCAACTTCAGGGATAGTGGAGGTTTGCTTTGTTTCTCCTCATCTTCGAGCAAGAAGACGACTGGTGCAAGAACTTGGACCAAGGGCATAAACGTTGCTGACGCCGCGTTGTGGCTAGTCCCGTAAAAGCCATATGCAAAGATAAGACCTAATGCTGCTGGCCGTTAATCGCCACTCGTGAGCACGCGGAAATGGTCCCATGACCGATAGGAAATCATATATATATGCCACTCTTGGAATGGAGGCGGCGCCTAACGTAAAAGACGCGAATGAGGCGAAGAAGGCGAGGCCCAGCCAAGTGCGCAACAAAAACTGACGCGGTCTTGTGACCGAAACAAAAAAAAAAAGAGGAAAGTGAATTCGATGGACGAGGTTGTTTCTCACGAATAATTCGAAAATGTGCGTTTATGTACTAATAAACAAAGCGTTCCACATTTTGTAGACGAGTCCTTCTCGTTTTCAGAAGAAATTTTATCGTCTAAGTGTATGATGCGAGTAAAACTGAACTTTTTATATTGTTTCCAGCGGGAGCAATACCGGCAGCTACTCTGAGGCTGTAGGCTAACCATAAGGCCATCAGCATTAGAAGAGTCGAAGTTGGCAGTTGCCTTTTAAGGATAATTAGAGGAGTCCGAAACCACCAAGTCAAGGACGACTGCTTTTTTCATGTTTTCATCGGACATTTAAAAGCTAATAATCGGGCTACACTTTCTTGCTTTTCAACGCTGGATCACAAAGCCTCACTGCATAGCTACATAGCTTCACGACGCATCTAAGAAAACACAAAGCACTAAAAAGGCATTTGAAGCACTTAAACATTTTTCCCGACGACTTTATTTAGGTTGCAGTTTGAATTCGGCACGTTAAGTTGGTTAAATACCTTGAAACACCCTGTAGACAGAAAATGGCAGGGCGCACAGCACCATAAACAAAAACGCCCTTTCAGAGCAGGCCGTCAGAGGCGGTTTAAATATGATGTCAAACTTACCAATAGTGTAGGCGACATTGGTGATGCCCCCGTGACCCGTGGATGCCAGAAAGCGGAACGCATTGAACATGGAGAAGGAACTCGCGAACGCCACTGCCACGCCCGACATCAGAGACAGCAAGCTTCCCGCGAAGATGGCAGGACGTCGCCCACACCTTAAAATATAGAATGGACATCGTCTTAAACTCCCAAACAACTAATGAATTCAGAAACGCTTCTATATACAGCAAATCGTCTTGTTGGCTATTTCAGCTAACAGTCTTTTTAAGTGTGGGAGCTGCTATATGCCACAGTATAATCGCCGAATTAAGGTAAGAACTTGGTTAAAGGAATTACATTCCTTCCAATGTCTCCCCGTATTTTTCCGAATAAACAAAAGCATAGAGAACGAAGCCAGGCGTAGCAGGCCTCGATAAAAAAACACGTAAATGTTGATGTTCGGTCTTTGCCTTGGATGACAGAAATTTATCAAACACTCTTTCCTAGAACTTCGGTGAATCTAAAATTAATGAGGATTAAAGGAATTTCTAAACTTTCCGTTAACAATAAAATAATATAAAATTCGAGTGTCTCCCGAGCGTACTTCCTAACATTATCGTGTATTATTTTGCAATGAATTGGCTCTCCGGGTTTGCAATGCGATGGACTAACTCTCAAACAATAAATTTTCAAGATATTAAGTATAAAAAAAACATTAATTCGCCGGTAACCTTCAGCATGTGGAAGCATCTGCGGCGAGAACTGAAGCGCCGTTGAGTCATAAATTACGTGAGAAGGTTTCCTTCACTGCATCACGGGGAAGTAAGACTACCTTCTGCGCCACCACTGTCTTTGCCTGAAGGGTGGGGGATATGGGGCAATGTTTTATCCGTTTGTTACTTGGGCTCACGAACATAATCAAGATTATTTTATTGTTATTTCTTAATTTTGATATTCCTGTATCTATTTATTATTAAATGATTGAAAATTACTTACCAGTCTGAAAGATGAGAGAAAACGAAGTTACCGAGCATGAAGCCGAACATGAGGATTGACTGCGATATCCCCAGCATCCATTGGTTCCCACACACCGTGTTCCACTAAAAATAAATGCACATGTCAAATTTATTAGTTTTATTTGTTTCAGCTAGAAAAGAAGTTAAACAAGCATGCATTTGAACACACTTGGATATGGCAATTTTACTATCCCGACAAGATGTGCTAATTCCAAAATGAATAGGTTATAATGCTGTCGTAGGCGCTCTTCAACTCTAATTCTAACGTTTTGAATGCCGCTGCTTTTGGCAAATTGGTGTTACTTAAAAGAAGTTAGAAAAAAAAACAATGTTTATTGTTCTAATTATTACCTGCCAATATGTTGATAACGCATTGATAGTGTCTGTAAAGACCGTCCAATTTTCGCTTCATCTGTCTGGTTTCTTAACTCCACCTTGCCATTAATAATAACAGACTGGAATAACCTGCCTAATGGTATCGTGACCCAAGCAGATCATAACACATTCATATTCCAACTAGCCACCCTTTGCAGTTGCACTAATAACAAATTCGATTCGTGTTTGTAGAAATATTTTATTTATGTATTTTGGTTTTGTTTAATTACCTGGTTTTTCCTAGAAGTGTTGAAGTGTTTATATTTCCTGCTTCTTTGCTTTATAGAACAATGCTCAGCAGCTTGTACTCCACCCCCCTTGTGTAATGCCCGTAAAGGCCTTCAAGGTTTAAGAAATGATGATGATGATGATGTTGTATACAGGGTGTTTGTTTTCTAAAACGAAAAAAAATATACAAAACGAAGAAGAAACTGGGAATAAAAACATTATTTTTGCAGAATAGTTTTATCAACCATGGCGGACTTTAGGGCAAGAGTTTAGAGGAACAATCGGTGTCTTAACTAAAATGTGCTAACTTTTATCTATTATCTTTAGCTGGCATATTTGAATTGGATATTGTCAGGCCGTCGTTTATTCAGGCGAGAAGAGTTTATATTTTAGAAAAAAAAAACATTCTTTGCGTTTTTGGGTAAATTTCAGTAATTGCGGCAGTGCGAAAACCATACGACAAAGAGCTCAAAGCACCAGAATAACACAGCCCCCGATGTCGGCGCAGTGTGCTTCACTGCTCCGTCTTCGGGGACAGTGAGACAACTCATCTGCCTTCTGTAAACGACGGGCTGTAAATGTCCAATTATGATAAGCACCTAAAATAGCTAACAATATAATTAGCGAAATAAAACGCGGCGCTGTTTGAATAACATTTAAAAAATAAGCTTCGATGCTTGGGTTAGCTTCCGTCAATCGACGAATGATTGGCGCCGCAATTTTGCTGCGAGCTTTAGCCAAGAGGAGCGGGACTGCTGGCACGAAAATGCGCGCCGATGGGAACCCGAAACCTAGAAACGAGTATAATTTGAGTGGTTTTGTTTTCAGAACTCCCTGAAGTGCTGAACGTGCCCTATATATGTTTTTTTTTAAGTGAGCTGATTTAAGGTATTATTGTTTAACCCCGGAACGTTTCCAACGAAAACCAAACCTTTAAATTTATAACTTAGAATGTAATTACACAAAGCCATTCTGAACCTTTTTATTCAAAACTCTATTTATTCCCCTAAATAGGTATTTTAAGAAAACTAAATACGGCATAATTTGTTTTGCGATGATTACTTTTTTTCTTGGAAATATTTACAGCGCTCCGTGAAGCATGCTGTATACCATTGTAGTTGTAATTTAATTCCGGATCCACGGTTTCGAACGTTTACTTGTTTACACAGTCAAGTATTCATGTTCGTAAGCATTGCCGTTGTGCATTAAGAAGGACAATAAATATTGATCTTTTGTCAAGCATTTATTTACCTTTGGCGGACCCATTCAACGCAAGAAACAAAAAAGCAAATAAAGCGGCGAAAAAAAATTCTTGCCACCTCCCTAGACTTTTGCTTTCCAAATTGGATCGGTACGGTTGCAATTTCTTGAAAGGCTTTCCTGCATAATCGAGAGCCTCAGAAGAATTATTGAGATCACAATATATACCACATGACAAAAGCTGACATTTAAACACTCTAATTGTTTATTGATGCATTAGTACGAATTTGTTTCCTCAATTCACAAATTGTTATTAGTTGCACAATACTCAGAAACAGACTGCATTTTTTTTATTTGTTCCCTTCGTTTTCGATATCTACATATAGTGCATGCCAAAATTTTCAGACTGAGAACATACTAAAAGAAAACAGTAACATGTGTTTAAGTTAAGAAAGACCGTATTTAGTTTTACAATATTCATTTTACTTTGTAATAGATGACCTTTTTCATAACTAGTATTTGTCATTCGATTTTGATGTAAACTTGTTACATAGACTCAATTATTCCTGAGCTAAATGCAGGGTGTCCCCAAAGCCAAATACAATGTTTTCTTATCTTTTTATCGTGAAAATAAAATACGCATCCCTGAACGGTCAGTGTCCGCCCAGATATAGCGATTGTTTTTCGAACCAGGTGCCAATGTTTCAGAAGCATGCGTCATTTTATTTAAAAAGTTATAAGCGCTTTTCGTACAATTTTTGGGGGGAAATGGTGGGCCACGAAACCCATGGATACATGGGCTTGAAGGCCGCAAACCACAAAAAAAAAAAAACGAAATTCATTTTTCCGTTAAAAGTTTCAAAAAATCGCTTCCGATTCATGAATAGGATAGCGGTTAATTACAAAAGTTTGGTATTTAGTTCAAGCCACGAGTTCAACATATAGGCGGAGACTGAGCATTTCGTGATACGTAGATTACATTTGCAGGGAAAAAAACAAAATTTCGTTTCGGGGACATGCTGTACGGAACGTAAACTAAGAATCCCTTGACTTCAGCACCTCGTAACATACCCTTTAAAAGTATAGCGTGTTTAAAAAGCTTCACAGGTAGAGCATCTCAATTCACCTGTCAAGACCAGTATAAAGTATTGGTGAGTGTGTATTCAGAAAACGTAAATCAAAGTAGAAAACAGCATAGAAACAAGAGCTCGTGCTAAGCAATTTTCGATTGTTCAAGGCGACAAAAATAAACAACGTTAAGTTTCAGAATGTAGGTAAGGTGGAAGCGCGAAGCAACAAGTAGTCTAAAGATAACCAAAGGAAGTATAATTGTGACGTATTCGAAAAAAAAATAGGGCAAAGTCCTATAACGCATCGAACGAGGGGCGTTTGTTTAAATGTGCTATTAAGGCATTTAAAAGTCGTTTCTTTGAGTGCTAAACATCAGATTGTTTATTAACTGCCACCACCCTCCTCTGCAACATCAGCATGCATTCCGGAGATCATCAGTGTGTAAAAAATCGAGTAGGAATACGGGTGTGCATCTTAGCCAGCTGCCAAGATTTTTGAGTTTGACTCCTTGTAGGTGGTCATTATATACTGGACCATTTAAAAGTAAGAGCTTTCGAACATTGCTTTCATTATGATACCAAAGTAACCAATCCAGTTGTGGTGACATGCCCCGCTGTGGCGTATACGTAGACGCATGAACGGGCAGATTTCAGGAAGTACGTAGGTGCTTTTGTTATAAGGCATTCTATGCTCTATAATGAGAATTCACTTAACATAGCCAATTGTAAATCACAACAATTATGAGTTATTCTTAGTTTATACTCGCGTCGGCTATTCTACGTTTGTTAAAAGCGGCAAATTACACAAGGAAATCGCGGCGAACTAGTGAAAGGAATATTAATATTACAATTTTTTAGCAGCGCTATTCTTTCTATTGTACTCTAACCCTTCATTCAATTGTCAAAACTGCAACACATCACTGGAGACACGACCAATTCTCGCTAGTGAATCAGTTCGTATGGTTTAAAACTTCCTTAAAAGAGCACTGACAGTTCAAAATCATACTTTTTTTTTATTATCCGAAACGATTGAAAACGATGCCTAAACATTACCCTCAAAATTCGAAACCTGGAAACTCAGTATTTATGAAGTATAAAAATAATTTTCAAAAGCTGAATTTGAAGTTCCCGTGCGATCCGCGCCAGTGCAGTGACGTCAAAGATTGAGTCGTCCTGCAGCTCGAGTTTCTCTCACGCCTCCGAGCCGTCCCGACCCGAAGTTTCGTGTTCACCTGCGTCCTGCGAAAAACCGCTCTTCTCCGTGCGTGACGCCTATCGCTGCGAGCAGGCGATGCTTCGCTTGCGAGTTTAACGTTCTTTTAGGACCCTTTCAGTCACGTAAAATTCTTTGAAGCGGTGTGAGATCTAAGAGAACGCGCAGTGGACTTTTGGGAGCGTCTTTGAGGGACCACGTCGCGCCAGTTCTGCGTGAGTGGCTGTTCCGGTGGAGCCACAACCGAAACTGTACACAGACCCAGTTGTTTTGACCGTTTGATGATTTTCTTTCCGAAGTCTGAAAGGTCGTTGGGAACCTAAAAAAAGAGAACTTCGACCGATTCACTGACTCAACGGTCATCATCAGTGCTACATGTGCCGAGCGCCGCGGCGCCGATATGTTTTCCGAGAGAGGACAAAAAGCCAGGAGGCGACATCACTCCGGACTTCGATTTGCGGTATTTCAAAAAGAAGGACCGTAGTGCGTTTGCAATTGCGTTAAAAAAACATGTTTTACGAATGCCGTTATTAAATATTACAGAAATGTCGCTTACAAAGCTTTTAAATTTCATAATCGATTACGTCAGAAATAAAACAAAGCGAGGATGTGAGAAGTAGGAGAGAAGAGCGCCAAACATTTAAAGGCGCACGCGCGCGTGGGGAAAATGTTTTTTCACGTTGTGGTTTTTTTTTTTTGCGTGTCTATGACTACAATTTTCATCGTTTTTGAACAACAGCAAAAATACAACCTTTGGGGTGTCAGTGCCCGTTTATTAAACGTAATCTAAGGCAGCTCCAATGGCTTCTAGCATTGGCCTCCTTTAACCTTCAAGGCAAACAAGTGTAATATTATAAATAATATGTTGGAGAAAGTACTTCAAATTGGCTGCTAAGAAACTAATATTAAAACCGAACTACTAACAATGCGGTCAGAGATTACTGCTTATACAATGCAATTTCAGTTACAATAGGTCCTAAGTAAGATGCACCAAATCAAGTACTTATACGTTACACTGGGAAAAGACAGCGGCCATCCTTCAAATAAAGCGAACCTTTAAGCACCTCACCTCGCTTAGGACAGTCCTCGTATGAAAAGATGAGTCGAATTCCCATTCTGTACATGGAACCGACGTAGGCACCGAAGATTCATTGCTTTGTCCTTGCCACAACCGCGCATCAGATCGAATCACCTCCGGGTCCTGACCGTCCCATTGAAGCACGTGACACCTGCTCCGCGACACCACACCAAGTTCGCTCACTTCCAGTGGGACACTGATATTCAGCCACTCTTGCGTCGTCCAGTTGCTGAAAGAAGCGGGTCGCGCGCACCAGTGTTCCTGCAAGCATATGAAAATATAAAAAAAGTAACTACAATCACTGACAGCTTAAATGGACACTAAACTCGGCGACAACTTTTCTTGGCAATGCAGTGGAGGGTAGAGGCACGCGTTCCCTCTCCCATTTTGAGCGCTGAATAAAGTTGCGCGCGGGCTCTCCTCCTCTCCACTGAATTGCTAAGAAAATTTGTCGCCAATTATAGCACCCCCAATTATTTTTTTTTTTTTTTTGGGGGGGGGGGGGGATTCATTATGGTGTTGGAAGACTGCCCAATGAATATTTTGCTACGGCGTCACATACATTTTTATTAAGTAAAAAACGCAAATGCAAGAAACCAAAGCCTACACTATACTGGGGAGGAAGAAAAATATAAAGGAGGAGAGTGTTGCCTGAAGTCACCTGGCTGCGTGACTTTTTTTTCAATCAATATATTTGCAGCTTTTTAGAAGCCACAAAAAATAGGGATCATGTTTTGTTTATATTATTAATATTGAGTGCACTCAATATTAAAAATATGAACAAAATAGGATCCCTATTTTTGTGGGTCATCGCAAACACACATGTGTGTTTGCGATAACCTACGACTGTGATTATCTTTGGTGGTTTTGTCTAAACCATAGAAAACGGTACATGACCACGGAGAAGAGAGCGAGGCTGCTCAAACTGGCCAGTTGTCGACCAGTGGTTTTCGGGCGGAAAGAAAACGAATTTCGAGCCGCGAATTGTTTTCTTGGTATTTTGGCTCCAATAAGTCATGTACAAATAATAACCTTGGCGAGCATAAATACTCTGTGAGTGTCCCTTTAAGAAACGCGAGGCTTTTTAGATTCAGTTGTCTTACTTTCTTATTTGTTATTCGGCGTTCTTACCGGCAAATGACACAATCTCCTTGGTTAACCTCGTCAGCTAATCACGTAAACTCGTCGAGTCTCAAGCAAAAGACTCGGGCCACCCTGCGTTTTTTAAATGTCGGAAAATATGCGTAAGTAACCTGTTCGAACATAATGTCAGTGTGTGGCATCCTTGTTGTAAGGTGCACATTGGGGGCATTTGAAGCCGCCGCCGAGTATACTGACTGTTGTTCTGTTTACGCTCAAGGCTTTCAAGAACAGCCGATCAGATAATCGAAACACAACGCGAGGGCCGCTAAAACGTCAGAGATTAACTTCCCCCAAAAAATACATGTCAGTTCTCACTCAACTGCGTAAGGGAAAAGGTGAAATTCCGAGCCAGTGTAGTTTTAAAATACAAACCGGGCATTGTATATCTACGATAAAGGGAGAAGATAAAAAAAAAAAAAAACATCGGAATTTGATGCATTGGCGTCTCTTTAAAGATCAATACATCCTTTTAAGAATAAACAGTGGGACGATTACGCACTGGATAAAAAATCATTTATATCTTAAAGCCTACGATTGAAATAAAAGTAGATTTATTTTCAAACGTCAAGGCGTTCCCTTGAGTGCAAATTTAGTTGTTCTTTTTGATTGGTTGGGAAATATTTTCTTGTGCCAATAATATTTGCTCTTCGCCAGACTGAGTTTCTCTGAAACTATACTTCTCGGAGATAGTTGTGCATGGCACGTACAGGACGTCGTTGCCTAAGGTCGACATAGCATCGAAGCCTTGCAAATCGCCTCAACATTTTACTTCGTTGCCTCAAGGATCCCGTTTTGTTTAAATTGTAAAAAACCAAAATCTCTTCTTTCTTTTGTTCGATACATAGCTTGTTATGAGCTAGCCTTTCTTTTATAGCAGAGCATTATTAGCCTGCTTGAAAGGATCAGTGTTGTTGTCACATACCCTTAATCGATTATAGTTTACGCGGGTATGGAAACTGCCTCGCAAAAACTGCTGCATCTTCCTCAAAAGTGGTATACGTTTGTTTTCACGCTCCATTCTATTGCAATATTCCAATTCGGGCAATAGCAACTGATTCCCAAAGATGTTCCTTTTCATAAATTTAGTTTATCAGTGGGATTTCGGGTTGCCCGCCTTGTCCGACCTCATTTCAAGAGCATAATTAGTTTATGTAACCTACTCTGTATTTCATGACCTTCTATGCGATATAAATACACGGTAAGAGCAGGATCAAGGGGAATGATCTAAGAGTAACCGCAAATACATATGATCACTAGCAAATGGTTGTCCTCGCATAAGTCTATCAAGCTGTATTTTGAGCTGCATTTTTCCCAGTTTGATTTATTTGAGTGGTAAAAACACAGACAATAGAACGTTTACTTTGTGTCACTTATTAAACAAAGAACATTTAGTGATATCCACAACTGCTTAGAACGACTGGAATTCTTGCAATAGTGAAGCTTATGCTCGCTTTATGCGAATTAATTTTGGAACGAAACATCGAACTTAAGCGTAGATATGTGGATATATAAATATTGTGGGATTTTTAATTAAATTTTACACTACTTTTTATTGTCTCACAACACACCTAAGTATGAGGCTCTTACAATATCATGTTCTATCATGTTTCGCCTTAATTCCGCTCCAGCAATGTTTTTTTTTTTTTGTACTTGGAACATTGTTCTGCTTCAATTCAACTCCCATCTGTGTTGTTAAGGGGAACTGCATGACAGGTTCCTTCCTTCCATGCTTCATATCTAGACTCATGCAGAGCATTTTCAGGTGAATTGCACGAGCGCTTGTTTTATAAAATGCTTGCTCTCTGCGCGTTCTTGTGCAACAAATTCTCCACAAGCACACGCATAGGAAACACACTCTTTCATCTCTTTACCTATGTTAGCGCAGTAGAGGGGGTTCCACAAAACGCCAGCTCAGGCTTACGCCTTCTTACCTGACTTTGGGGAGCCATGAAGGTAAGGCTCATGATGAAGGAGGACGCTGCTAGGCCCCTCAGAACTCCCAGAAACAGCACCGGCCCGTGCCAGGGACCCAGGGGATCCAGCACACTCTCCATGGCTTCTCAGAGTTGTGACCCCTCACGCTCCAGTTGGCGTTAGAAATCCTCCTAGCCGAGATGTCGAGGGAGCAAACACTTAGGTACCCGCGGAAGCGGAACAGCGTTTGCCCAACGACCCTTCATAGGGCGGCTAGCTGCCGTCGCCTCCGCCAAGTGCTCCGACGTTGGCCTTTGGCATCGTTTGTTTCGGCAACACGCGCGAAGCCCAGCTCTTGCACGCCGCAGTGCGACCGAGAACGCCACCACCGCGTGCTGTGCCAGACTTTATATAGCTCCCCCTAAACAGCCCGAACGACTGAAGCAGCCAGCGCGATGGAGGCACATGAAAAACACAACAAGAAACAACTCGGTATACAACACCAGTTGGGCGCGAGCTTTCCCAGTCATCGGTCACTTGTTTACCTCGAGACCCTGTTTTGCAAGTGACGGCTGCGACAGCTTGAAAACTTTCCAGCGAAGGTTCCCCGGGCTGCGTTATTGCTTGGCAATGCACGGCTCGCGACTTCTTTTATGGAGTTTAGGCCGGTGTTTCGGTCGACGTTCGACGAAAGAAAAGGCTCAAAAGGGCAGATATACTCCTCCAGCGAACTGTTCGTTAGCTGCTCACTAATGGTTTTTCTGCAGGAGCAGTTGCCCATTAAACAACAAGCTTCGATGGAACAGCCAATTACGTACCGGTATACTTTGACGTCAAAAGCAGGGAAGCGTTTTGACATCCGGACGGGTTTAGAAACAAAACTATATAAAGATGGAATGAGCATTCAGATAACTGAACTTGTGTCTACCTTTTCGGTTCCGAAATAAGCACCTAAACGGGACCTCTTTAAATGTCGGCTCAATGATCGATCAGTCGACGTCAGTGTTACCCGGCAGTTTTTTGGAGCAAGCATACGGCACGTTGCAAATTTTTTCGCCCAAGGTCGCACGTAGTCACTCACTGCGCAAAGCGTGTCCGTCGTCTAGACTGCATTTCTGAGACAATGCAAGTGCCAAAATGTTCGGTCTCTTTCAGCTTCAAGCATGACGGTCCTTGAACAATATCCCGCAGACGGCTCGGCACTGTCAAAGCAAACCTTTCAGTTGTAGGTCTTAGACAATAGATGTTTAGATCCTGCCAAGCTGGAACGAATTATCATTCATTTTGAAGGTGACAGAACCTGTCTGGCCATTGACTTGACAAATTGGGAAGACGCAAGATTTGTAAAAAGTAAAAAAAATTTAGGGGACAGTTTTGTTACTAAAACTAACTACACGTATTTTACAAAATTAAATGCAAACGTTACGACAATAAAAACGTCAATGTTATAATTATTAAGAGAGCTGAAAAAAACGAAAGCCGTTTACAACTCGCTGTAACGCCGAATTAGAGCGCAGCTCTTGAGGAGAAGGGGAAGGCACGGGGGGGGGGGGGAAAGGGGGTCACGTGGCCTGGGGATCACGTGACCTCGAGGGGGGGGGGGCGGAGAAAATTTTCCGCTAAATTTAGCGGGGAAAACTTTCCGCTAGATTTAGCGGGGAACTTTTTCCGCTAAATTTAGCGGGGAAAATTTTCCGCTAAGTTTAGCGGGGCATTTTTTTCCGCTAGACTTAGCGGGGAAACTTTTTCCGCTAGATTTAGCGGGGAAAATTTTCCGCTAGATTTAGCGGGAAACTTTTTCCGTTAAATTTAGCGGGGAAACTTTTCTGCTAAATTTAGCGGGGAAATTTACCCATCATGCACCGCGCGGTTACGCCGACGGTGACGGCGACGGCGACGGCGACAGCGACGCCGATGGCCACGGCCATGCCGACGCCGCTCAAGCCGGAAACGGGCGCCTAAGATCTGCGCTCTAAAAAGCGGTTGTCAAATGGAAGTTATATGACGATCACGACGGACAGTCTCACTACCGACCAATATACTGATTTTCGAGTATGGTTAGGCTTGCTAAATTTCGACACGCTGATTACGAACAAGTGAAAGGCAGAGAAAGTAAGGTGGGGTGCCGAAACGTTGGGCGATGAGGTTATCCAACTTTTCCTAATCATGATCGCGAAGAACAAACGTACACTGCAAAATGCCACTTTGAGCTGCTAAAACAGTGTATCTGAATTTCCACAGAATGTACGAGGTACTATTCGTCCAGTCAATCGGAGTACTTCAGCCTGTGTATCTAAAGTAAGGAACGATTAAAACGCGACCTCCGGGGAACAAAAGGAATAACATGAAGAACCCCAAGACAAAGGATGCCCAATACGGTGTCTATTGCGCTTGCATCACGCCGGTGACGTCAGCGGTGACGGGGACAAGTGGGTTGCGGAGCTGACGCAGGGCGGAAGGATCCACATCACGGGTGCTCTTTGCTCGCTTAGTTTTGGTTTGAAGCCGCGTATGAAGGCGGCCGTTTGTCGCCCCATAGTGCCCACTACGAATGTTAATGCAGAATGTGTTTATGAGCTGTATTTTATGCGACATGAGTCATACTCAAGTATGATGAAAGATGTTACACTCATGCCATAGAGGCATACCGCTTAAACAGCTTATGATAGCAAACGCAGAACATCGAAATACAAGCATTATTAGTTCTAATTATTCATACTGGTCGTTACTCGTGATTTATTGTAACATGCTTGATTCACCAAGCGGTTCAGTGGGCATTGAGCCCCGGATCGAGCGATTCGCAGTCTGACGCCTTTTATTGGCGCAATGGGAGAAGGTTAAAAAGTGCACAAAAGGCAGGTAAAAGTTATGTATCACGGAAGGCTCCACAAACGGTCAACCTTCGGGTGCGCTCATCTGGCTCCCGACTGACAAAGCATAGCTCTCCATGTGATCACACAACAACACAAGGAAGATTACAACGCAGCGTAAGATAGTGCAGCGGGCGTATGACGTCACGACTTAGCATAGCAGCCGATATGCAAAATATTCCTCTTGCGATTACTGCTAGTATCAAGGGGAACTCTTCTCAATCCAGGAGCAATAGGATACCAGACGCTGCACCCAGAATCAAAAGACTGAAAGACAAGATACTTTATTAGAAGAATGCATTCTACTTCGTTCATTTTAATTAAACACTACGCTCAACGCAAAATCCTCCCCGAGCGTTTCGGAAACCCCCGTCCAAGACAACTCGTGCGCATCGCACTGTTAACGCTGTCGCGTTGTGCCGAGGGAGAGGGCTGCCTTTGACGCACCAAGATACCGGATTTTCCAAGACAACAAAGACGGCTGTCTCCGGTATCACGACATATAGACACGACAATAGATGGCGGCAGCCACCCGTCCCAGTTCAAAGGGTAAAACCCCAAGGTTGTGCGCATCCAGCTATTCCAAATACTCCAAAGCTGACGGCGCCAAGCTATTGAACTTTCGATGAGTAACATGTATTTTTTGTAAGGCATCTGCAAAACCCGTGGGAACTAGTCATTAAAGTTAACTGTTCACACACCCGTCTACACAATATATTTAAACTCATCTTGATTATTATATGAAAGGCACTGAGCACATGAGTGTGTCGTATATAAAACGCAATAAGAACAATTTACATCTTCCGGTAACCGCTAATAACTAAACATAACGCACGATACTTTCTGTGTTCTCCGGGTTTAGCAGAATTTTCAAGAAACGTTTTTGTCTCAAATTTTTATGTCATGGCTAGACTGTAAAGAGGAAGAACGTAAACTGTGCAATTCCCTTATTTTTTAATAACGGAAAGTAGCAAAAGTAATCAAACATTTCGAGTAATTGCGTACCTAATTATCTTATTCTGCATTATTTCTAGTGACACACATGACCACCAACAAAAAGCTCCAGGCCGTATTCTCAATATTTAATTGCTGGGCCATCTGAAGAAACAATATCATCTCTATCTTTGCCTTGGTATATATATCTACGTTATTTTTTGGAGGGGGGCGTTTCTTTCGTCCGAGCTGCCTGAAAAAGTTAAAAGACTGCTTGTTCAGACCTACATTGATTCAATACTTCACTTCAAATCCTACTTCTCCAAAGCGCCATACTTTGGTTAACAGCGCTTAATATTTTAAAGAATCGCAGTGATGTATGTCAAAATGATGTATGTAAATGAAAAAAAAACTATTTTCAATTGATGTGCAACATGCAGGAAGTAATGCAATGCCCAAAACATCTGTTCAGATTGAAGGACACCTTGTGACTCTGCTTCAGTCCGAAAGCTTGGACCACATGACCAAGTGCATTCCGCTGGAAAATAGTTGCAATCTTTGCGCAAAGCAAATCCCATTTGCTTTGTGGACACCCATTTCCTGTTTAGTCCTTCTGAGTGAACTTAATTGAGCTCCCGCTAAACCTCAGTCACGTTTAGATTTTTTTATTTTATTTGTAACGAAAAATATAAACATTCTCTCGATAAAATATATATAGGGTGAGTGAAATAACAAGGCTCGATCTAAAATGGGCCGCTAAAATCGGCGCCTGCACGTAGCAATCTAAACTTTTCGTCAAAGTGTATTTCACAGCTTGGTTTCATCATGCAAAATCACAAAGCGTATCTTCCTTTTTGTGAAACACGGGGCCCGAAAAAATGCCATGGTCAACGGCGGACGGCGAGGCGGACGATTGAGCCTATTTGCGGGGCGCGTTTGACGCAAGTCTTGATAGATGACGTCGGGAGCAGCGTTGAAAGGTGTAGCCGACCAACGAAAGAAAGCAGATGACACGCAGACGAAATCCCTCGGCAGCAAGACCGCCGTCGTTATGCAACCGCGTTTTTTAGAGCGCAGCTCCTAGGCGCCCGTTTTCAGCTTGAGCAGCGTCGCCGTCGGCGTAATCGCGCGTAGCATTATGTGAAAGGTGCCACAATGCAACGCGCGGGGGTGACTGGCGCGTTGCATTGTGGGACATTTCCCATAATGCAACGCATGGCTACTTCTACGCATTGTAGGACGTTTCCTATAATGCAACACGCATTTACGCCGACGGCGACTCCGTAGGCGCTGCCGCGCGTAGCACTGTGGGAAACGTCCCACAATGCAACGCGCGGGACACCAGGGAGACCCGCGCGTTGCATTATGGGACGTTTCACATAACGCAACGCGCGGGTCTCACTGGTGATCCGCGTGTTGTATGGTAGGACGTCCGCCTAATGCAACGCGGTGTTACGCCGACGGCGACGCCGTACGCGTAGCCTCGCGCTGCGTTATAGGAACGTCACATAATGACGTCACTCGTAACTGTCGTGACCCGCGTGACGTCACACGTGGCGCCACGTTTGACGTCATTAGGAGGGAGGAGGAGAGGAGAAAAAGGAGGGGAGATGCCAGCTACCCGTTGTGCAGGAAAGTGATATCACCATTCATAAATCACGGGGAGGCACGTATAAAACGATGTGTACTCGTTATCCAAGTGGTCATCTACATGGGTACGGGTCTGTGCTATACCCATCCATCTCTGTGGCAAGTCAGACAAAGTTGGTAAATTGTGTGTCGTGTCCCCAAGGTCGACAACGGCTTGCTCGTGGTAGCTCTGTATCTCTCGCCTGCTGCACTCAGCAAATATTTCGTGCGCAAGACAAAGAAGAACTTCACACCAGTCATGCAGGAAAACATCCCATTGGACCCGAGGGACGTGCACTTGCTGTTCTGCTGTGCCATGTCGGGGGAGCACGCTCAAGACTAATGCTGAGGAAATCAAAAACGCCAAGCAGTCTTCGACAGAGCCGAGAGGAAGTAAAATGACATCGAGAGTACCACGTGCTTTGTCAAAGTGTAGACTCTAACGCTGTGTCGTTCTCTCGCCTTGCTCCTGCTGCCCGGTTTCCTGTCACTGGCAGAACTTAGAGTGGAGTTTCCAGATGTGAGAAGTATATTTACTTTCTCCGGATAAGCGTTGAGCGAGAATACCACAATATATATATATATATATATATATATATATATATATATTTATATTTATTGTTGGATAGAAGACGACGAGGTGCCGAGAGGGGATTGTCAAGTGCGCGCACTTGGCTCGGTTCGGTGGCTACTCAGTGTATGGCAGCGAATCATCTACGCCATTAAATCACCCTTTATCACCCTCACAGGTGGTGGAGGTGCTTTAAGTTCCTCGACCTCTCCGCTCCATAACCCCATTCTGGAGTTGCGAAATAGACGCCTTCTTCCAGCCATGTCACAAGAGAGAGGCAATTCCAACGGGCAACTATCTGCTGGTTCAACACCGTCAGCCCCGCGCATCAAGAACCGACAAAGGGACCCTCCTCTTTTCAGTGGCTCACCCGACATGAACGTAACTGATTGGCTCAAGAGTTACGAAAGGGCGAGTCATCAGAATCACTGGGATGACAGCTTCAAACTAGCCACAGTGTTTTATTTGACGGGCACTGCATTGCAGTGGTTCGACAATCATGAAGATCAAATGAACTCGTGGGACGCTTTCACAGCCGCCTTCTCAGACGCATTTGGAAAACCTGAACACCGCAAGCAGCAGGCGAAAGATAAACTCGCTCACCGATTTCAGTCCACTGCAGAGCCGCATGCAAGCGATTTGGCGAGCGACGAGACAAGCGATGGCGATTCGCTTCGCTGTCGCTCGGTCAGTCGCGCGTCGAGGCAAACCGCATGGAAGCGACGGGAGCAAGCGACCAAGACGATGAGCGACATTTTCTAGAAATCCAAAAACCGAGCGACGCGACGGGCGACAGTGAGAAATCTTCGTCGCTGACTCTCGTCGTTGTCGCCGTCGCTAGTCTCGCCGCTCGCTAAAGCGCTTACATGCGGTTCGGCTTTTACTTACGGAAACGATGTCTAAAGCGCGCACATGCAGCGAGAAGCACGACTGCGATAGCCTTACTGCGTCAGTTGCAATTTTTATTTGTCGCAATGGTGTTGACTGCCCTTTATTAGCGACAAAAACGAAATAATGTGATGAACTTACGTGGTCTCTGAAGCCTAGGCCATAATATTGTATCGTCAATCAATTCGTTGTCCGATTCTATTTCATAAATAAGAAAATACAAGGGATATGTTGAAATATCATATGATTAGATGAAAGCCCGAATTATCAAAAAGACCTAAAGAAAACACACGATTCACATCGCGGAACGCAAAAGAACTCGAAAACAAAGCTCCGGTGGTGGTCGGTGCAGCACACAACGCGGAGCAACGGCGAGGAACTGAAGGCCGGCTATGGCGGCAGGGTCACGTGACGTCAAGCTGGCGGCGTCCATGAAATGTTGCCTGAAAGGGACTATATTGCAAAATGGAAATACCTCAAGAGAGCTGGAGAAGGAGGAGGCAAGGAGGGGAGGAGGAGGAAGGGAGGAGCACGGGAGGAGAAGAAGAAGAGGAGGGGAGGGTACGGATGAGGAGGAGGGGCATACGCTCCTCTCCGTACCTTCCCCCCCTCCTCTTCCAGAGGTGCGCTCTAATTCGGCGTTACAGGGAGTTTTAAAGTCTTCATTTTTTTAACTTTTTTGTTTATGTTTTGTTTCATTATCCTCATTTATTTTTAGACCGAGGGTACAATCCAAAACTATTATGTTCGTTTTAATAGACCACGGTCATCGTGCAAAGTCTCGATAAGGAAGCGGCGCCATCTATGAATACGTGCACCAAACTCGCCCCGCCACTCGGCTCGGTCGTTTGCGTCGCTGTCCGCCGTTGACCCTTGCAAGTTGTTGGGCCATATTTTTTTACAGAAAGGGAGCCCCACTTTCGAATTTAACAAGATAAAACCGACATGTAAAATACACTTTTGACAAAAACTTTACGTTGCGATGTTTACGGCCCATTTTAGATCGAGCCTCGGTATTTTCAGATACCCTCTATATCGATTGCACCTTCTGGAGTTCAGAGCAACACCAATTTCTGTAAACGCTAAAGACCATGAGACGTTGGCCGTGCAACACGAAGAAAGAATCTCTGCATCGTATAATATGCTTTAATAATTGGCAAATAGTTGGCCCCAGTGTTCGCTTCACTTGGGCACAACACTCGTGTATATAGAACTAAAACTTGGTAAAGTATAGTAGCAAATCTACGCCGATACGAGTATGGGGTGTACCCTGGTCTCGGGACTAAGTAGTTACTGTATGTATTATGAAGTAAGGGCACCTATTTACCTTAAACGTTCGCTGACCTAATTTCACTATGTGCCAAACATTTGGATCTTTGTTATTGTGTCTTACATTGAAAAAGGAAAATACCAATATCATCAAATTAACCGTCACCCCTTTATGACTGACAAACATTATATTCTTCTGTTTATGACATTGCTATAATTTTTGTGTTCGATGGGCTCGTGAGTGCCGTCGGCCACAGCTAAGGCAAGAAAAACAAAACACTCACGTCATGTGGTCTTACATCAAGAGTACTATATTGAGCCAAGGGCTTGTGCTAACTCAAAGAAAAAACTGCCAATCGGCCTATCATTTGCTCGTTATTTATTTATTTATTTATTTTATTTACATTGTACCTACATCGCCCTGTGTTATTGTAGGGGGGTTTAAAAAAACATCATGACGAGACCTGAGAGAAAATAGCGCTAAAATTAAATTTATAGTTTTCTTTTCTTGAGTCGCCGCTTGCCTCTTTAAAGTTCGGTTATTTGATAAAGTATGACCTTCTAAAATAATCGGAAGAGTACTTAAGGAAACTCATTAATCTTACGCGCAAATCTTGGGTCATGTCTTGTTGACACGAACACCTCTACTTATGATGGCCCGTAGCTTAGAGATTGCGATTGGAGCAAGAACGAGCTCCGGTCGACGCGGGATGGGGCAATTTGCGCGCGCGTTGCACGAACTAGTCACGAGAGCTAAAGGGGCATGCTGCCAAATTCGATACAGCTACCTTCGTAAACAGAGTTCGCAGGGCGGACTGTGTTTACGAACTAACGTCGTAACACCTCAGACTTCCCTCGCAAGAGCTTCTACAGCAGTACCTAGCCTCGTATGGCAACTTGCACTTTTTCTGCAGTTCGGTTAACACACATGCTGATAGATTGATAAGACACTTTGTTATGGTTCACAAGTCCACTTCCTTACGATGGTCACTGCCTGACCGCAGCGGTTCTCGGGACTCGTGGTTCAGCTTAACGCTCTTTCTGGCTTAAGTAGTGTCTATCGTATTGTCGTTCTCAACTGTAATTTTTGGTGCCACCTGTAAACGACGCCATTTAAAGTTCACGTAAATGGCAAGCAAATGCACGTGAGTTTCCAGCTGACGATAGCGGATATTTATGTGGCGCACCCCAACGAGTTATTTTAACTTTGGCAGTGTAGATTGGCCGGAGTGTGCAACCACTATGTGCGCCTTAATACTGGATGTCTCATGCGTCTTGCAATTTGTTCCCAATGAACACTCGCCTGTCCAAAATTTATAACACGCTATTTACCATTCAACGACAACTCAACCTGGACATTCTAGGTTAATCTTTCTTTTAGAATAATAATGACATGACGCCAGTAGTATAAAACACGGACATACCATACATCGAAACTTGTAAAACAATTTTTTGTTTAAGTTTTGCAGTTATTTGTTTAGTTTAGACTTGTTTGGCACTTATCTTGAGTAATAAAATGTTCCTAATTTATTCCTTCTGTGGCAATTTTGTTAGCGTTTGGTTGATTTTATTAGGTAGCAATGGCAAGAGTCATTTTAATACGTTTTAAGAAATAAGATTACTTGTAAATGTTCCTACTCTCTGCAATTCCCCGTTCCCTATCCCATTGGTTTCCAGATTTATAATTTGTAGTCACTATATATTGAGCTGCAAATACTGCAATAGATCCACTTTGTCATCTTCTAGATCTTGCGAACAAAGAAGAAAGAGGCAGTTTGCTCTGCTGGAGGAGGTCAGACTCATCGTATGAACGGTTTAGATGGTGTTTTCTTTGGTTTCGAGTCTTTTTTATTTGAAACTGTGAAGTCCGACTTCTTCACAAAAACATTTCAGTATGAAACCTAACGGTTAAAATTCCGTGTGCGTCTTTATTTCTAGCCGTACAGTCCACTCCTTTTTTCTTCAAAAGAATCGAAGGGCGGCTCAAGCACCTCTAGACTATGGTGCACGCGAGGTAAACCAAGGCCGTATAACATCAACGCTAAGTTGTCATAAAAACCGCGAGCTTTTTGTGCAATATAAGAAAGCCGCTGGCGTTTTAAAAAAAACTGAGATTAGTAGCTTGAATCGGTGATTCCTATCCATAAAACAGCGTACAACATTTCCAATGTCGAAGCCGGCTAAAAAATGTCAATCAGCTTTATGTTCCCAATCTTGTAAGCGGAAGCGACACGAGAGTTCTGAAATCATCACAAGAGTGATTGTTACAGTCAATAGTAACGTTCAATTACGATTCCTCTCAAGTAATCATAAAATATTACCGAAAAATATGTTAACCATGAATATTCGATATTTTAACCAATTACTTTTTGAGTGCCGTCTAAAAAAACGGGCTTACCCCGACCCACACAATACGTTTTAAACAAATTGTCTTTTTTCTCCACATAATCCCTTCTAACCACTTAAATTAGGTGTACAAGATCTCCTGGTTATCGCCGCTACGGCTGTAATGTTTTCCCCTCACTTTATCTCTCCTCTTAGCAGCGAGACAATGCCTCCACCGACATAAGTGGATCATTTACGCGCCACGCATTTCCCTGTTCTATACTATAAAACAATCAATGGCGTATGCCAAATAAAGTTTACCACTGGCGGCCTCAATAGTAGAGATACGTCAATGTTGGTTTTATCTGAGTCATATAAATCTCATGAGCTTCGAAAGTTTGGATAAGCTGCTAAGGTATGATTATTTTATAAACAATACACTTGAGAAGGAATGCAATATATGAATGCATTAAATCTTTAGACTCCGCTCCCACGGCGATAAATCTTGATTTGCCCTTTTTTGTAAATATTTTTGGCAGAAAAAATACCCATATATTTTTAATTCATAATCATAATTGTGTAAATAAAGTGTTAATAAAAATATTTTTAATATTGTCAAGATATGTTTTACAATTTATTATTTTCAACTATTCGAAGAATGGGCACTATGCCTGCCGAGCCACTGGTGTAATTGTGAGTTCTGGGTGTTAACTAAGTGTTTAGAAAGTTTTCGAACAAAAATTACACTTTTTTTCTCAATCACTGTAAGTCCCATAAGCTTAAGTATTTGTGGGCTTCGTAAATATAATGAAGAAAGTAAAACATTAAAGGCGGTCGGTCTGAAGATATCTACTGAACGGTTTTAGATGGCAGAGTATTTGCAAAATAAACGAGGAAAGTTAGAAAAAAAGTGTTATTTTTATAAAAGCAAAACAAGTCTTTCTGAATTTTGTGAATTTCTAGTTAGTAAATATTGCAAAGTATAAAACTTTAAAAGCGAAAACGTAAGGGTATTTGGTATAAAACACTATACCTTACGCGTATTTGTAGCTTGTAACGAAGACAACAAACGATCAAAGTTTGAATAAAAAAATATTTTTTTTAAAAGCGTGAAACACATAATTTAACACTAGCCCCATGAAACCCTATTGCACCATATACCGTAATGCGGTTACATGTGGCTAATGTTAAAACACATTTTTCTCGCTTTCATACTATGTTATTTCATTCAAACTTTGCTCGTTTGTTGTCTTATTTACAATCTGCATATAGGCGTAAAGAGTGTAGTTTTATACCGAACACATTTTGGTTCTACCTTTTAAAACTATATTTGGCTATGTTCTCAATACTAAAAATTTCTAAAATTCAACAAAAAATTCGTTTTTAGAAAATCACTTTTTTTCTAAATTTGCTCGTTTGTTGTGCGACTTTTAACAATCTATAACAGTTGGGTATATATATTTAGACCGATCACATCATGATTATTATTTTGAAAATTAAGTATTTTGCTATATGTTCAGTATTGTACATTTTTATCGAAAATATATATTTTAATATGCTTTGTTACTTTTACTATGAACAAACAGAATTTTTAAATATCTTTATGGTAGCGTGTGTTTCAAAATAAAATTGAAACATCAGATTTGTGGACATTTCTAACCCATCTGGAGTCTTAAAACAATAGGAAATACGCGACAAACATATTGCGTAATTTAGAAGAATATTTTTACCTACTATAAGCGGTGTTCATTTCGCAATCTCGTTTTAAACCTTTTTTAATAAAAATTGTGTTTTTGATTCCTTCGGTCTGTTTTCCGCAAAATTAAAATGGTCGTAAGAAATTAAAAAAAAATAGTTAAAGAAAAAACTTTAGGAAAATGTATTTTGCATTACCAATAACACCTACAATTTTTAGGCCGGATTTATAAGGGTCGAATTTAATCCTGGACCGTTAGGAGTGGAATGACCAAGTTATAAAATTTTAATCCATCCAAAACAGAGCAGTGCGATTTATTTTTTTTTTTTTTCTGATTTCTCAGCATTCGCAAGCTTGTTTGCTTTGCGTGAAGCTGGTAAACTTCACACAATTTCATTAGGCACCGAATGTCCCGTCTTTCTCTCTTTTGCCATATCTTTGACCACGACATGCTTCTCGTGAATCGCTGCTTTTACCGCCGGGGCAGCTTTTCCCCCTTTCGACCACTCCTGTAAGTTGCGGCAAATTCTTTCGTCAACTACTTCATACAGTAATTTAACTTTACCGTTGAGCGGAACATACTACCAAACGACATTGTTACTATAACTGACACACATAAATTTTCTGCCTCTGTAACCACTTTCATCTCTGCTTTATTCGACTAAATTCCTCTTCTTCTGTGTTAAAATTGCGTGCGAAAATGTTCTGTTGGAAAAAACAAAATATAAGTACCGTTCTATTGTGTAATGCCCATAAGGGCCTTCGAGGATATTAAATGATGCTGATTATGATTATTGAAACTTCTAGCTGCCTCCCATCTCTTCTTCCTAATGAGCAGACAAGTACAATACGTTAGTTACAACTACTCGAAGCAAGGGCACTATGATTGCAGAGCTACTGGAGACGTTTTGAATTTTGGGTGTTATTTTATGTCATGAAAGTTTTCAAACACAAACGACATTTTTCTCTCCAATCACTGCAAGTCCCATAAACCTGAGTAAGCGCAATCTTCGTAAATATAATGAAGAAAGTTAAACATCCGTTGTAAAGCATCCGCTCAGCTAGTTGCATTTATTTAAAATTTGAGGACATATATGGATGTCACCGTACCTTTGGGAGGGTTTAAAACTAAAACCAACAAAATATTTTATAGCATTAAAAAGTTATTGAAAGCACTCTATTTATTTTCATAAATGAATTGTATTTTTTCAAATATTCACGATTGATATTAGGACTCATTATTTGCAAAAATGCAACCCCAAAACGTACATTCCCACACTGACATGACTCACGAGACGACAGTCCCCTAACATTTTCGAGCGATGTCTCGACCATTCAAGACAATTCGTTGACTCTAGGCATACACCTCTTGTATGTATTGAACGCACAAGATATTTGTCAGATATGAGAAAAACAAGCTCCTATGTTACTGAATTGGCATCCCCTCAAGAAAACCGAAGTGCGTATCGTAGGCCATACAACTCAGATCTACAAGTACTCAGCACCACTGCATAACGAAGTATTGAAATTCATCCCCATCGTGTCAGTCCATACTCGAAAGGAGCATAAGAAATAATGCGTGGACGCAATCTGTGGTTCTAATGTTCTTGGACGAACCCTTCTCTTGTTTCCCGGCATTTATCAGGACCTCGATAAACTTCTTAGGTGACTGTCGAATAGACAGAAGAAATGTCGGCGGCTTTATACGTCTTTCTCCAGTTTCGTTGAGTCTTTGTTGCAGATTTGACGTTCACGAATCCAGACACACACTTCGCTTTTTAAACGAAATAGGAAGTTGCGTCACTCTAAAATACATTTACTTTCATTCAGAATACATAAAACACAAACAAATTAGCTCGAGTATAAAGCTTAACTGTCACCAAAGATACCGAAAAATTTTGTTTGTATTTTAAGCGGTGTGCTTTCTACAATATTCAAAAGTCCGTAAATGTCTTAATTGACAGCCTGCATTATCAGAGAACCAAATTTGCATATATCTTTACAATACCCTAACGATTGCAGACGGATTGCCCTCTAATTAAACCTGACTATCCTTAAATTTAAGCCTAGAATAAATATTATCTAGAAGACACCAGCATTAGGTCGCGCCAAACACTAACCTAAAACTGCGTTCTAATTCCCTGAAATTTGAATAACACAAACACCAAGAAGTAGTATATGTCTTTCGGTCAAATAAATTAACGCGACTTATAACACGGATGAAATAAAAATAACGACCTCCCCGAACATCGCACGTGACGAGATCGGAAAGATTGACGGCTGTACTCACGCAAGCTGCACGACGCCGAAGCCAGTGAGCGCGAGTGCCAATGCAGGGGACGCGCTAGCAGTGCAAGCGATGCGGTCTCGAGATAGCCGCGGAGGTTGCTGACAGCCGACGAGCGCAGATAACGGCGCGGAGCGCGGTCAATGCCGGACCAAACGATGCAAGTGTAAAAAGAAAAACAAAGTGATCGGTACAATACTGGGGTGGGGGAGAGAGGAGAAAGTTGGCCGTCTCCTCTGTATCCGCATGTTGCAGAGGAGGATGTCTCACTTCAAACCAACTAAGTGGATGGCTCCGAGGGCCTTTCCCTTTTCACGAGCCGATGCCCTCATCGAACAACTTTATCCGACCCTTAATAAATAAACTGTTTGGCGATACGATTCGGACGATAACCGCGCAGGGACCTCGAGCTTGATTGTAGCTAGTTCGATTAGAGGAGACAAGCTTAAAAAGGTAAGCGTTTGGGATTCGAGACTTGCAATAACACGAAGAGCTGCTTCATAAAAAAGCTGTCCGTGTCTTTTCTTGGTTTTTTTGTTTTTTTCTTTCAGCCTTACATTTATTATTCATATTTTTGTTAATTTTCTCCCATCAGATTTTAACATTCTGAGGGGTTTTAACAATTATTTTTAATCTTATAGACCCTTGCAAATATCGCTTTCTGCGCGCTGGCATCTTTGTCTGCTGGGCAGTAGAACGCCTTTGGAGCATGGGCTGTAGCTCTGTTGTGCGGTACATCGGATGTTGCGCATGCGTCCACAGCTAAGTGACTCAACATTTTTCGCCCAGGTGATAAGCGATGGAAAGGTCTATATAATGTGGACAATAATATAACTTCAGGAACAGTTTCAGTAACCTTCTCTAAAAAAAGTGTGTTCACGGTTGATTACCGATTAGCAGTTGGCATCAATAGTAGTTGGCATCATTACTGAAATTTCAACATAAGCCCTGAAACTATTAATTAAAAATGTAATCCACCATTTGTTTTATAAACCGGCTTACCATGATGGTTATTACCTTTTTAACGTAGCAGCTTGGGCGAGTTAGCTGCTAATATTAACACACACTACAGCGCACTTGTGGCAAAAGTACACTCACACCGTACACTCACTCATTACACACGAAAAGGAAGAAAAAACAAACGAACCCCGTTGACTCACAACCCATTTTTATATACTTTTGTATTCTTCTACGTCTGGAACTACGGAATTTTCCGAATCACGCGCACCTATCTCCTCGACGCCAAGAAGATTTGTTCTTTTTTCTGTCAGGTTCAAAGTTGGTGCACTAATACAGTTTTCATAATTCCTGACGATGTGTTCAGTTTCAATAATTTCCCTAGTTAGTTGATTACTGTGCCTACCTAAAATTGTACAACATGACAGGTGAACCTGGCATGCACAATCACGGCAGTGTATGCCCAGTTGGCCAGAGGTAGCTCTGGTGCTATTGTTTTTGTGTTCTCGGAGCCTATCATTAAGAGGTAGGGTATCCGGCAGATGTTAATCTGCCGGATACCTTATCCCTTAATGATAGGCTCCGAGAACCTATCTCTTTATACCCTATTCCTTTATTAACATCGATTGCAAAGAGCATCCTAAAAACCAAAACAAAAGAGACCACTCGTTCTGCCCTTCATACACAGGTACCCTAATAACATAAAAAATATCGCCAATAAGTTCAACATTGGCGTCTTCTTCTCTGCCCCTAATAAGCTTTGCATCCTGTGCAAACAAGTGAACTCATCTTATTCTCACCGTACGGTAAGCTGTACCAAGAAGCTTCGTCAAGTGCGCTGAGGAAGTGGTGTATTCATTTTCCCTTTCGTGTGGGAAAATGTACATAGGGTAGACAGGACGACGCCTTAATGATAGGCTTCGAGAACACAAAAACAATAGCAGCAGAGCCAACTCTGGCCACCTGGGCATACATTGTCGTGTTTGTGGGTACGAGGCTCACCTGCCATGCTGTCCAATTTTAGGTAGGTATAGTAATCAACTAACTAGGGAAATTATTGAACCTGAACACATCGTCAGGATAAAAACTGTATGAGTACCCCATCTTTGAACCTGACAGAAAAATAGCAAAATTTCTTGGCGTCTAGGAGATAAAAACAAAACAAATTAGACGTTAGTAGTTTATACAGCAGGAGTTCAGTCTGCCAGAACGTGGCAACAGTGTTACCCACTGTAGATATGCAATTTCGCCAGTGCAGTACGACTGCTAGCCTGGGGTCTATAACGTGCATCACGCAGTAGTCATACACAACCGCACGCCGGTACGATGTTCATCCAGTTCGAAGCGGGCAGGGTTGGGGATTGAGCCCAGGATCTTTGGGTTCTGCAGCGCGAGCTTTTCCTCCACGTGCTCCGAGCTTGTGTGCGCTAGCCCACTCGGCCACCGATCCCCCCCCCCCCCTCCCCCCGCCGTCTAGGAGATAGGTGCGCGTGCGTGAAATTTGGTAGTTCCAGAAGTAGAAGACGACAAAGTATATAAAAATCAGTTGTGAGTCAGCACAGTTCGTTTGTTTTTCCTTCCATTTCGTCTGTAAGGAGTGAGTGTACGGTGTGAGTGTACTTTTACAGTAGTGCGCTGTAGTGTGGGTTATTACCTCATCTAAGGTCCGGCGATCCTGACACTCAGATAGCGAAGACGGCACCCGTGTAAATCCCACCTCTTATCAAACACACTTCCCCTAAATATACTAGTGAGTTAAGAATTCGAGACATGTTCTGCTGGCTTCGAGTGTATTCCGGAGTCATAAATACTGCATATGAACGGAACCTCAGAAGTGTGAGGCGTCCGCCGCAAAGAGTGACAAGCTTTTTTTCATTATTACAGTGCTCTTGGTACACTACATATTCTATCAAAATGCATTTAAGTACAATAGAGAAGCGACATCACCGTTATTATTTCGAATCAGTGAAAAGCAATCCGGTCTGAATTGTTTTGATGTCTGGATATACGACAGACAAGGCCGGCGCACGAATTCCAAAACTCGGGAAGCAGACGATGCAAGCCTGCGTTCGTCGGTAGTTACCTGGGAAGAAGTAGAGTAAAATAAAGACACCAGCTTGGTTACGTTGCGCAAAGAAGATACGGATGCATGAAAGTCAGGATAACTTCCACTTCGAGTAAATGAAACGTGTTTTAACTTTTCAGGAGAGCGTTGGAGACCTTGCGGCGGCGTCTCATACCCCTGGTGTTGGCAGTATCGCCCTACTTTTTTCCCTGACGTAGTAACGCACTCGTTACGTTTTCAATATGATAATGGGTAATGTACTCACGTTACTTATTACGAGGAACGGGTAACGCAGTTACGTTACTCGTAACGTACTCTTCTCAAGACTTGGAAAAATTACACTTCAACTATTTTCGTGTTTCTATAGGCGCCAAGTCATGCGAAGTTTTGAGTTTTTGGCGTCTTTCCTTGTATGTTTTCTTGTGAGTATTTAAGTGAAGCCGTAAAAAGGGTAGTATAATTATGTTCAGCTTCTGCGTGGATATATTGTTTCTTGAAATATGGCGCTTATGCATACCTCTAACGTCAAAAGAGTAAAACATGTTAGTTCGTAATTAAACAGTAACGCAAACGTAACGTGCGCTACTTTTGTCAGTGACGGTAGCGGTAACGCGTTCCTTTTATTCGCAAGTAGCGAGTTACGTATTTCCTTACTTTTATTCAGTAACGCCTTCAACACTGCTCATACCTTTGACGCCTCGCTGGCGAACGCCGGCGTGCGTCGACATACGAGGCGGGCTCCAGGAGACATAGTCAGAGAGGCTCATATTTCAAAAAAAATAATTTCTCAGCAAGAACAGAAATAACTTTTCTATTTTTTTTTACATGTTGAAAAATTAAGGTGAACTGAACTTATGGCTATTTCGAAAGTTCCGGGCACCGCTGCCCACAATGTTTTTTTATGGCTCTCAGTCTCAATCTTAATATGTCCACTTCTGCATAAACTGGAGATTTTGTCATTTCACTAAAACGGAACAAAACGAGGCTTTGAAATTGTAAAACAAGCAACTAGATTATTAGACTTAAGAGAACAAAGTAGAAAGGTATTGTAGCTAACATCCAAATTCAAGTTTTAAAAAAATAAGGAATCTCATAAAGGGTCTTCTTTTTTGGGGCTCCTATTTGGAATCAACATAGCGTCTTTCAATAGTTGTATTTTAAGGTGCGAGAAAGCATGATCTTGAGTAATTAGGTGCAAACATAGATTTGTGTGGTAAGCAACATTTTCGTGTTTTATATTAACTACACAATTTTATGCAAATCACGGAAAGTTAGAGCATGATATTAGCAAAAATAAAATTTATTTTTTTCACAAAAATGTTTTTTTTTTTGGCTTAGAATTTTTTTTATCAAAATTAAAATTTTCGTATATATCCCATATATGAAAAAATTTATGCGTGTCATTTGGCATGAAATGACTCCTTGATAAGCTGCATAAAATACTGCGTCGGTACTATAGTTTCCTATTTTTTTTTAATGTGAAAGCATTAACTGCCCCATGGAGCGAAGCCGGCGGTGTCTGTGGACGTTGTCTGTAGTCGCGAAAAACGGCACCTAAATTCTTATTGGCTGCGACGCGTCATGTGGCTCCATAGCAGCGGCAGAGGGGGGGGGGGGGGGGGGGGGGTTGCGCTGGGCTGACATTAGGCCTAACATTAGGGCTAACGTTACGCTTTGAGGTCTGACGGCGCTAACCCTTACCTGCAGCTAGGGTGATGACGATGATGAGAGGACACGTAATTTCAGCACGCGCCGCGCCGAGCTTCGCACTCCCGCCGCTCCCTCATCCATCGGCGCAGCAGTCACCAGCGAGCCAGGGCGGTCTGCGCGACGCACCCAGGGGCAGATCCAAGGGGGGGGGGGGGGGGGGCGACGTGGGCGGCCGCCCCCCCCCCCCCCCAAACATAAGTTGACCCCCCCCCCCCTTCTCGGAGGGCAATTTGACATGGGTGAACCCCTAGGTGCACAAGAAAGGATTGGAGAATAGTATCCTTACAAATTTTCCCGGCCCCCCGAGAAACGGAGTTCTGGATCCGCCCCTGGGTGCACCGCCGCAATCCCTGCCGGTGCTGAGGCCACCTCTGCTCTACTCAGCTCCGAGGAACATGACGGCGCCTGAAGCCTCTATATTGTCAGCGGCCGCAACTTCGGCAGCAGAGAAACGTGACCGTCCACGCGAGTACACCACAGACCAGCTAAGGAAGCCAAAGAATGCAGCAAAACGAGCGAAGAGGCAGGCAGCGAAATCCACCATCCTTGTCAAGGTTCGAATACGCGGCGGGCGGAAGGAGCAGTGGCGCAACGCGCTAGGAGACAGAACGTAAGGCTTTCGCGTTCACAACTCATAAGAAGTGCTTAGGTGTCCTCGAAATTTTTTTGTTTTGTTTTCAAACTTATAATACTAATAATCTGTGTTTCAAGGCTACCCTACACCGACGACGACTCTGTAAATATATAAATAAAATATCATGTCATCCATTTAAAATTTTCTAATGCAGCTGTCTCGAGCGTGCATTGATCTAGGAACGTTTTGAAGACTGAGATCTAAATTTCCAATATTTATTGTAAAAATATAGCTGTTATCTCAGGTGTAAAACTCTTAACTTTAAAAGGGTCCTTTCTTTGTAACGCTTAGTGCCAGAAGAGCAATATTCAGTCATTGTATGGACGGGAGGCACGATAGCGCTATAGAGAACCTCTAAGGGGTACTAATATCAGAATCAGTCAGCCCTTGGTGTGTTCATCTTTGTAACATATTCACTCGCTCATTGACTTTTAACGCTTTCACTGTTTTAAGTTTTGATGTACCAACTAGCCTAATTATATATATTTTGGGACTTGCACTGTAAGTTAAATAGCCCGCTGATTGAACGGCTTCGCCGATGACGTAGCGCCCGTTTGTCCCTACATCCCTACGTCAAGCTAAAATTAGTGCTTTGCAGATTGTCCCTAGGCGACCTTTTGACGCTCCAAGTCCCTCCAAAGTTTGTGTAAAATAAAATGATTAGAAACCGCGTTTGTCGAACTTGTCGCTAACGTCAACGTGACGTTTCAAAACTTTGCGAGAGCCGCAGTTTTGAGCCCAAAATCTTCGCTTCGGATCGAGGCGAAGTTCAACTTTGTCAACATGGCGGTGCTGTACGCTGCGGCTGAGGATATCTTACGCCACCGTCGGCGTTGCTACCGAGACCACCGGGAGGCGGGGACGCGTTCCAACCCCCCCAGGACGACTTTCGGCGACAGTACCGGCTATCGAAGTCCGTTGTGCGTTAGCTGCGTGTAGAGCTTCGTTCGGTGCCCGGACTCCGAAGGCGGCGGACAATCGCGTCTACCATGACCGTGGAACAGCAAGTTTTCTGCGCGCTCCGGTTCTTCGGAACCGGTAGCTTTCGAGACATGGTGGCGACTGACGAGCACCTGTCTGTCTCCCAGATGACTGTGAGCCGGGCTGTAAGAGTTGTTGCAGCTGCCACTCAAATTCCACTGAAAATATTGTCGGAAAAAAGTTTACATTCCTGCGCCACCAAGGCGACGTACTCGAAAACGAAACTGAAACCGCTGAAACTCTCATCGAACCTGTCCCGCGTGGTGGCGCTTTGGTGCTTCAGAGTGAAGCTGCAGACGCTGCAGACGACAGGCTTTGCTTGAGATTTGGCAGTGTGGTGCTGTTTACGTTGTCATCGTGAAAAGTGAATGCAAAGAAACTATTTATGTCCAATAGCACTGGTACCACTGATCTCTTAGTAGGCTGGATCACGGATAGAGGCCTGTATTGCTGGGGTCGAGCGGCATTACCGGCAGTCATCGTTTGACACGAGCTAATGCTTGCTATAGGAGAAACGGGAAAACTCAATTTTATTACATTAGTAGTAGGTTGTTCTCGACCAAAACGCTTCTACCGTGTTTTCCGCCAATAACAGTTAATATTGTGGGCAAGAATATTAAACGCGTTAGAATACCAATCTTTTTTAAATAAATGTTGTGTGGTTGAGAGTCGAAGGCGACTTTGTTGGGCGGTAATGTGATGTGTTCAATGAGACTAGGGTTACCGAGAGTTATTGTGGAGTCATTCGTAATCTCGGAGTCATCAGAGCTCAGCAAACGATAAGTTAGAAGGCCTTTACTGGGGACATTCGGATCGTTTTAACCGCTTGTACATAGTACTTCTCGTCAAAGCTTTTTCTTTGAACTGCTGTGAGGGCTTCCGTGACAAACTGAAACTCGGAGCGTGGCATTCAGTCGCTGAACGTGTCATTTATTTAGCAACCGAAGCAAGCGACGTCGGTAAAGTCGGTAATGCTCCGGCCCATTTTTTTTAAATCTATGTTTGAACGTTTGACGAATGTCTATTTGATCTCCAAGCACCCGATATAATGATCGCAGCACGTCATAAAATACTCGCCCTCGAGCACCGCGTACAAGCTTCCTACTTTTGCGTGTTTCTCCCTTAGACTTGCGTGTATTGCCTGTTGTCAAGCAATGGCCGCCGGTGATGCCAGCGACGGGCTCTCGATCCGCGATCCAGACTTGCACTGTGAGAGTTCTAATGCATTGCACCCGCGGAGTGCTGCAAGGAGAACCGGCCCCGAACAAACTTGCGGAATGCACCGAGTGCAGTCTGATGCTGACGCCATAGGTGCTGTAGAAGAGTACCGACCTCAAACCGAAACTAGCGCATTTCTGTTCGACGTGATGGATGGGAATGCGAGAGTGTAGTCGCTGCAAACGTTTATCTACGAACGTTGACGGCTGCAACGTGTAACTTATATGTGCGATGACTTCCAGTTAAGCAACTTGGCTGTGAGAGATATTTACAGACGGCGTAAGTTTCCGAAACCAGCTGACTACAAAACAGCATACACTAGAGACAATTGATGGCACTGTACGCGCAAGAGCTTGCTTCGTTTTAAGCATGGTATTATGAGTGAACCACTGAAAGGATACGGATTAAATCTAGTTCGTTGGAATATCTAGCAATACGTTTCGTAAGACTTTTTACTTCCCTGCTGAGAGCGTTGAGAACGAGAGCGTTCTCAAACAAAATACGACGGGGCAAGATAGCTGACGTTCAAATTGATTTTGCTCAAGCCTCGGGCGACGTCTTTATGTGTAGCTTTCCCGGACGCTGAGTGAATGCGTCACAGGTTTCTGCTGTGAGAGCTTTGTCGACAAATGATCCACTTTTCACCCGCACACGGATGATGTGAGATCTCGCAGCCTCTGTGTTTGTCCTGAGCCTTTCATTACACACTGGTAGGTTTCAGCGTCTGTACGGCAACATAGCGACTCAAATATTGCAAATAAAGCACGGGTCGTCGATTCCTCGCTCCGTGAAATATCAGACGCTTACAATTCAAGCTCGAGTTGGAGTTTGCGGCCCGCGGGACGCGATTTCGAGCAGAAAATCTACTCTTTCTTTCGGTTCCGCTATGCGAATGCCTCATCGTAGCAGACCAACTCCCGTCGTCTGCTCTCGCTTCTCGTCTGAGCTAGGCATGACGGGATCGAATTTCGGCCCAACGGCGCTGCAGAGCCCAAAGACAACGCACAGCGAGCGGCGTGAACGCTCGCCTCCCCGCGCTGTCTCGTGCTCTCGTGCACCGCCTAGGGATCGCGGGGGATTTTTCGTCCCTCCAAGGTCAAAAGTTGCAAAGTTGAGCGCGCGCAGGGAGGAGGAAACTTTGCGGCGTTCTTTTGGTCACTCCCCCCGCTACGTCAGAAAGCAAAGAATGTTTTGTTCCACGAGTTTAGCGACAACAGGGAGGACAGAGGAAAATTGGGAATCCCTCCCGCGTCGCTCCGGAAAAAAGTATCAACCCTATCTCTCGGTGGGTATAGGTTTTGGAAAGAACCCCAAAAAGTTTGACCAGACGAAAATTGGCGACTTCCTCGCCAAAAAGGAAAGGCAAAATGCGTGTTTTTTTTTGTTTTTTTTTGTGGATTTGCTTGCTCGCCCATAGGTCAACCTGGTGGGTCATCTTCCCGGCCCGGTGACAGTTGCAGGGGTGTAAATGGAAAGAAACTGGGTATTTAAATGAGGGAGGAAAGCATATACTCAGGCTAGGTGCCGCAAGCTACCACCCGTTATTAAGGGCCTAGCTAATATTATCCATCCATCCATCCATCCGCCCATAAAAGCAGCTGCGCGGGAATTTTCTCCCACTGGAAACGGCAACACAGTTTGAGCAATGGCGAATGAAATACCAGAACTCTTCACTGCGCAGATGAGTAAGAAAGAACTTTCCTGTTCAGTTCGAAGTAAACACATTTGTCTCATAGTATTACCGTGCCCACGATCGTGTTTAAAGCGATTTCTTGACTTGCTTTTGATTATCAGTGCTGACGCTGAACGTAACCCTGGCCCTATGTCTAAGCGAAAGGTAGAGTTGTTGTCGAAAATTGAGGAAATGGTTACCCAGTTACACGCCGGCCAGGCAAGTGTTTTAGGTAAACTAAAAGAAGTGAAAAACGTTTGCAATTTCCTGTATTGCCGAATTAGAGCGCAGCTCTTGAGGAGGAGGAGGGGTGGGTACGGAGGGGAGGGTATATTCCTCCCGTTAAGTTTAGAGGTAAATTTACCAACAATTACCCAATGAATTTAGCGGGGAAACTGAATTGGTGTTGAGGTCACGTGACGTCAATGCAATTCATATCCGCCAAATCTAGCGGAAAAAATCCCCGCTAAATTTGGCGGGAATTTTTTTCCGCTACATTTAGCGGATAAGGATTTCCGCTAAATTTCACGTGACATCAGATTCATTCACATGGCATCACGTGTGACATCAAGAGGGTAAAATTTTCGCGCTAAGTTTGGCGGAAAATGTTTCCTCCATATTTAGCGGAGAAATATTCCCGCTAAATTCAGCGGAAAAATTTCCCCGCCTAATTTAGCGGGAATATTTCCCCGCTAAATTTAGGGAAAAATTTCCCGCCAAACTTAGCGGGAAACTTTTACCCTTGTGACGTCACACGTGACGTCACGTGAGACGTCATTATGGGAAACGACCCATAATGCAAACGGCGACGCCACTCAACCCGGAAACGGGCGCCTAAGAGCTGCTCTTTAAAAAATAAAAGATGAACAAAAGCGTACGAATAATACAATATCCGCTCTAACTACTCGTGTCGGGGTTATCAAAGGGGATCTTGCCATTTGTAAATAAAAAAATAACGCAACGACAAAAATTGAGAGAAGGGTAGAATCCGTTCTCTCGGAAACTGCACTCCTTCAGCGTCGTTCCGATGGTGCCCGAAGTTCCGATTGTGCCGGACTAGACTGCACAGTCAAGGAAACATGAGCTGATTCATAAAAAAACTTGTTTTAAACGTGTGCAGCGCCAAAGTTGACATGCCGATCAACCCCGTTACGATAAACAGGGTTAATCGGATTGGCAAGTTCTACCCAGATAAGAAAAGACCTATTATCACAAACTTTGTCTTCTTTAAACACAAAGAAGCTGTGCTGCGGTCATGCAAGAAGCAAAAAGATACGAATCATTCCGTTGGTGAGGATTGCCCGAAAGACATACAGCTTGCGAGGAGAAAGCTTCTAGATTGTTTTTCATACCCAGGAAAGTCCTCTCCGACTTCGTCTTGACAAGCTGTTTGTAGGTGATAAACCATTTCTTTTTTAATTATGAAAATTGCCTAGTCTATGAGGCTACACACATAGCTAGTCAGACATATCACCCATGGGCCTGCAATTTTGAATTTTATGAAAACAACTGATAAAAAACATCTAGTATCCTGTTAGCTCTTTTTACTAATATAAGAAGTGCTATTCGAAACCGCGATGAACTGTCACCAGTTATTGACCCGTCATCTAGTGATGTTGTTTTAACTGAAACATGGCTTTCGAGTGTGGTGCGCGACAATGAAGTGTTTTGTTGTTCTTAGAGTTTTAGGTTTTTGTTCTTCTGATAGAGTTGATAGACGTGGTGGCGGGGTTTTAATCACAATAAATAATAACCTTGAATGCTATCATATAGATATTGTTACCTCACTGGAACTGGTATGCGTACGTATGGTGTGCCCACAGAAATGTTGTTTTGTGCGCGTGTCGTCGCCCTCCCACTGCGACTGCAGACTTCTGCTCCAGGTTACATGATGCTTTAAATGCATTTTTTTCCTAGGTTTCCTCTTGTACTCATTTTAATGATGGGTGACTTCAACGTACCCTCATTGATTGGGCTGGTGATTTCCCAACAGCTACTTGCAATTCGCTCGTTTACTCAGATTTTTGTAACCCTGTTCTTAATTATCTTTTCACAACTTGTTAGTAAACTTAACTCGGATTACCGATACTGCAGCTACTGTGTTGAATTTGATTATCTCCACTGACCTTAGCCTCGCCTCTTCAATGACCCTCTTACCATGAATTAGCGATCATTTCATTCTACACTTCAACTTGCATACTCCAATGTGTGTAACGAATAGAACTACTAAGCTATTCCGTGATTATAGTAGGGCAAATTTCGACGCAATAAATGACGAGCTAGCTTCCTTCCTCGATGAGTTCCTGCTTTATTTTTCAGAGCGTCCGGTTGAAACTAATTGGAACTTGTTAAAAATAAAATAAGCGTTTTAATCACTCTATTTATTTTGTGTCCGTATTTTGTTTCTAAACCCCAATATACTTGGTTCAATGTCGCACTGAAATGGCTTTCTAACAAGAAACGTTTTTCCCGTGCTGCGAAGTCATCTGCCCTAGCTGCTTGTTGGGATGCTTACAAAGAAGTTGCGGATACTTACATGACAACTGTGAAAGAGACCAAAACATTTTTTCTCTGTAACCCTACATTTCATGTTATCTAATAGCACTAAGCAATTTTAGAGTGTTGTGAGCGGCCCCAAAACACTGTTTTCTCACTGCGATCACAGCTATCACTGTGTACTTTAAGTGATATTTTGTGAAAACTTTTCTAGTTATGTTAAAATCTGAATGCCCCACTTATCCTGTTTACAACTCCCTTCCAATGGATCTGCTTCTTTTTTATTATGACGGAACTGTTAAACTAAGTGATGATCTAAAAATGGCCTCGTCGTGCGGTGTTGATAACATAAGCTCTAATTTTTTTAAATTAACAAAAAGGTAGATTTCAGTTTTTATTCAAAAATTTTTGAACATTCCCTTGGCATTTCACCAAACGATTGCAAAACAGGAAAGGTGGTTCCGCTTTATAAATCAGGTAACACTTATAGCCCTTTTAATTATCAACCCATTTTCTTAACCAGCACGCCCTGTAAAACTTTAAAGCACATAATTTATTCCACTCTAGTTAGTTTCTTAGATTCGAATTCTTTTATTTCACCTTCGGAACGTGGTTTTTGGAAATCACTGTCCTGCGAAACTCAACTTCTCACTTTTATTAATGATATTTTCTCAATCCTAGACGTGAATCTCAGGTCGATTGTGTCTTTCTCAACTTTTGCAAAGCCTTTGACAAAGTATCTCGCTAACCATTGCTTCTTAAGCTTGATACACTGAATAATTATTCCAACGTTTCGCCCTGGAGGAAATTTTTTCTAACTAATTGATCACAGTCTGTTACTACAAATAAAGAAAACGCTTGCCTTAGTCCTGTTACGTCCGATGTTTTCAAGAGGTTCGTTTAGGGGCCCCTTCTCGTTCATATATATATAAATGACTTACCAATGTGTGTATCATACCACACTAGATTATTCGCAGATAACTGTGTAATATATCGTAGAATTACTAATGAATCACATGCAGAAGTTCTTCAGGCTGACAAGTCAGCTCACATCTGTAACCTCATTCAAGTATCTTGGTGTTCACATCACTTTTAAATTACCATGGAAAACTCATTCTGATCATATAATCAGTAACGCTGATTCAATGCATGAATATTTAAAAATAAACTTTTATCTAACCCCTATGTCACTGAAACTTACTCTGTACAATATTTTAATGCGTTCGAAGCTGGAGTATGCCACAGAAATCTGGGATCCCGGTCACTCAACTCTTGTAATACCGCTGTCAGACGGACACCTCAAAGGACCTTTACGCCAGAGGCCTTTAGGATTTTCAAATGACCTTTACGTTCTGCCGTGCCAGACAGCGCAAGTAAATGTCATTTAGACGATGTTTACAGCGATTGAAGTCTCGTAGCTCGGTTCAAACGCATAAATCATGTTCACGCTCGAAAAATAATATTTTGGCGATATAAATAATTGTTCTAGTTTTTTTTCTTAAGCAAACAATATATTAACAAAGACAGAATGACGAGTTCAGTCGAGTAATTACAACAAAGTCAGTTTTAAGCACAAGCAAAGTGTTTTTTGGGGAATTAGCGGCAACCCTGAGCCTCCCCCGCTCACTCAGTTCTAGTCAACGTTACTAGAACCACACAGTTGGGAAACTGCCATAGAGCCCGCTTTAAAAAAGTGGCTCCGATTCGTACTCGAGAACCGAGCTAATGGCGATCGCAACGCAGCCATTTCTCCCGCAGCGTCCACTCCGGGAACTGCACGGTTGCACGTCGAGTCGGGCAAGGGCCGTTGGCGCCATCTCCCAGGGCCATCTCGCAGTAGCTATGTAAAGCAACTTTTATGTTTCAACTTGTCGCTAAAGGGTGGCGCTGTCATCGCATTTAGCTCGGTCTCGGTGGACGCCAGCGGCCCAGGTTTTAAATGTGAGTTCCCCAACTGAGGGTTTTAGTAACGTTGGTTCTAGTCCTAACGTTGCTCGGAGCTCCCGTTCCTTTCCGTGCTTCAGCTACGCTCTTGCCCGGCCCTGTTCGGTTGGGCGTCGTGCTCGTGCTTGAGTTTCATTGCAAGCGTCGGACGTCCTCCAGCCGATCCTCCAGAAGTTGAATCAGGGCCCAGGTTGCCTCAACGCTCCAATAAAAGCGCGGCGACCCCTTTCTAGTTGTGGACGCTCCTCCGTAGTTCGGCATTCGCATCACGCGAGAGTGAGATACAGAAATATATACTGTATGTACAAAAATATTAAATATACAGGGTACAGTTAGCAATACACTATTAAAAGAAGGTAAATTATAAAGTAGAGAAATAAAAGCTAGATAACTATGGTTGAAAGGAAAAATCGAGAGAGGAAAACCGAAGTGCCGAAGCGGACGACACGAGCAGGCGAAAACGAGGCCTACTAGGTAGCTGGGGCCGTGAGTACAGAAAACTATTAGTAGAGTGAGGTTTGTACAGAATATATATGTGAAACACGCTCTTTTTCAATATTGAAACTGCGAACGCAATTATTTTAGATATCGGTACGATCTTTTATTTCAATTCGCTTCTCTAGTGTAGACCGCTGCTGACGAGAGTAGGCCTTTAGCCTACTCTCGTCAGCAGCGGTCTCGGCAGCCGTAAAGGAGTTGCAGGAACTCAGGTACACGAAAAGGACCTTTACGCTAAATGCCATTTGAGTTGCCGTGTGGCACTGCCTAAACGACATTTACACTAAAAGTCCTTTGGTGTAAAGGTCATTTTAGGTGCCCGTCTGACAGGGGTCTAACAAACATTGAAACCCGGCAAAATCGCGCCGCACGTTTTATTGGCCTGTAACTATAATCGCACCGCAAGTGTTTAATCTGTGAAAACCACCCGGTTCCTGCATCTTTTATCCTCACGCCGTCGAATATCTTATTAATGCCTCTTTTATAAAATTTATCATTTTAACGCTTCTCTTAAAGACCGACTATTCATTAGCCCCTGTTTCATTTCTCCCCGCATCGATCACAGTCCTCATTGTGAAACTTCAGCTTATATCGACTCATTCACCCCAGAACGTCATCTGAATGAAACCACCTTCCCGCATCATTAGTAACTATTCCATCAATTGTTTTATTTATAAAAGCACTATAATTACTCAATTTTGCTAAGATTATGTCGGACTAACTTTCATAATCAAGTTGCCTCATTTATTTTTATTTTTTGCTGAACCGATATTGTATGTCCACCTTCTCTGTGATGCCAGTGGTCCCTGAGGGGATTGACCGAGATAAAATAGATAAAATAATAAATGTCCATAAAAAGCAATTCTGAAGTTATACATTCAGACTTCTTTTTTTCTCAAAATACGAACAACTAAAACAAAACAACAACAAAAATATTGACTGCAGTTTTTTTTCTTTCGTTTTACTTTATTGCGTTTGTACAGTCTTTGCCAAAAGTTTAGAGCCCACCGCGCTCGCGACCGGAACGAGCTCGTTCTTGTGCGGAGGCGCGGCGCTGCTACCGTCGGCACTCGCTGGCTGCGAGGTTTTTGAAAGTGAGGGGGAACGTCGCTCTTGCGTCGCGGTCGCTGTGTTATCGAAGTGAGCGCGACGCAAGAGCAAAGTTCCCAGTCACTAACAAAAATCTCGCAGACAGCGACCGCCGACAGCACCAGCGGTGCCGCACGGGAGCGAGCTCGCTCCAGCCGCGCGCCAGGTGGGCTCTAAACTTTTGGCAGAGACCGTACTTCAATGGGCAGACAGCAGAAATGTTTTTCTTTGGATTCCTAAAAAAAAAACAAGAAAAAACATTATAACAGCTGTTTTGTGTCTCTTCTGTCATTATATTGATTAGGCTACGATTACTGACAGTATAAGAACCGTAGGGCGAGGCCTGCCATGTTCACACTTCCTGCTTTGACATTGTTATTTTCCATTTTTATGAGGCTGCCGCACTCTCATTGGCTCTGCAGCGATAATGAAATACTCGGGAAACATATATGTAGCACCTGTCAGCGACTGCAGGGGCTACATGACAGGGCACCCTTTTTGTTCACAGATTTCTGGGTTTTCTGAGCGCTCAATCTCCCAACTAGCCTCACTCAAACTTGATGGTACGAGTGTTGCTGTTCGACCGATACTACTATGTGCCATTTGTTTTGATATGTGCTCCCCGAGAATGAACCGTTAAGTCGGGCGAAATAAACATTAGAGAGCGCTCGTGGCGCGAAAAGATGAGACAGTAAGTTACTCCTTCTTTATTTATTTTTTTCTTCTCTTAGGCAGGAGACGTTTCTTGGTGATAAAAGCAACAAACGTCAGGCAGCACGGCCTTCCGACAAGATTGCGAGCGCGTCGCGTTCCCACTCTAGAGAAATCTGTCATATCCCTGGGACTTGGTAAAGATTTGTTGACGCACAAGAAACAACATGCAGTGAATGCCCGACAGCGCTAGTATCCGGATCAATGTACATCAGTTTTTCTCAACAGCTGTGGCCTTTTTATCGGACGTAGGAGAGATATTCGAGCACATCTACGCTTTTTCATATACTCTGCGGTGTGTTTATAATCATATGTGGCATTGGCCCGAGGAAAGGCCGTTTATAGTTATAATATTTATGCTAGTATTTGGACGATTCGTTCGACGCGAGCGCAAACTTGAACGTATCTTGGATACTCTATTCAAGCTTTCGTTGTAGAATTACGTTTTAAAGTTGCTTAGCTGCAGACTTCTGACATCATTTTAGGGGTATCGGAACGACTGTGAAGTTACCTGATTTGCCTACAGAATAATCAACAGAGAATCGCTCACCTATTATTTTCTTATTCAATTAATAAGCTGGGCTCGAGCCGGTTATTATAGTTTGGTTCTGGTTCGGGTAGAGTAGTTTTGCCTTTTGTTCCAGTTCGGTTGTGGTTCAGTGATGAATTCAAAATAACGGTTCGGTTGCTGGTTCCACAAAGTGCGAACCAGTTCAAACCGGTTCCCAAAAAGAAAACTTCACAGTTCCCAGTCGTTAAAAAAAATTGTGTTTCCCCCGACGTCATTTGCATTAAAAAAGGTCACTACAAGTCGTGATGCGAAAACAAGGACAGTAAAACAAATACTTGCTTCACTTCGTGTTGTGATATTGAATTTTTAGCTCGAGCATCATTCCACGCAAATTAATTAGAAACAATTAAAAGCAAAAACCGTACCAAAGTAGAGTGCTCATATGCACAGTACTACCAAACTACTCACCCTGCACGGCCGAACGCCTTGCTGGAGCGACTGAGTTAAGCGAAGGAAGAGAGTAAGGCGGTCTAATAATTATTAAAACAAAAATGTAAATAACAAAAGGGGGCATGCTGCCCTTAAAAAAATGCACACACACAAAACATATTTAAGCAGCTTCCATGGCACTGCGCTGTACTAGGCGACTGGCGTTCCGGGAACCGGTGCCGCAGTGTCGGTCGCGCTCGACGCGGCTTCGCCTCTTGGCGCCGCCAGATTTTGACACTGCGGAACAAACACGCCGACAGCCGCCGACTTTTTGTTTTTATTTTGATATTTATGTTTTCTTTTTTTTCAGAAATATTGCTCAGCAGCAAGAAACGTAACACGCATAAAAAAGCACGTCACACACATACACACACACAAATAGCTTTAGCCACTTGACAGTGTCAGATATACTCCGTTTTTTTAATTGAAAATTGAATAAGAAGAGCTCAATAGACTTTCTCGTGGAGCGATAGTTTTCTAAAAGTCATTTTATTGTGGTTGACAGCCTGTGCGACAGGGTACAGATGAACTGCGGGAAAAAGCTTGCACACAAAAAAGAAACGTTTTACAGAAAGACCATGCCTGACGCGCCGTAACAGTTCGCATCTGTAAAAAAAATCATGTTTGATATTTTAATATTTTGGGTGGAGATTAGTTTTCTTGTAATTCCTATCCCGTTTTCTTTTCTTTTCGGAAGCTACAAACCCTAACATTGCCCGACGATGGAATTGTGTTCTTCGGTCTCGATTGGTGTCGACGTAGAATGAATCCGTAACGCCAGCCAAACTCAAGTTGCGGCATAATAGACCTCCACAAGGTGGGTTAAGTTCGTTTGTTACCTTTCTGGCGATAAGTGTTGCCCTTCCGAATTGCATTATGCGGTGTTTTCCCGTTTAGTTAAAAAAAAAATAAAGACTGCTTTCGAAGATGCCGTCTTATTTCAAGCGATGCATATCTGGAATCGCTGCTCTTCTTTTTAGTGATGATCTTGATCTTTTCAATGTACAGTAGTGCTTGAAACGTCATCGCAACAACAGTTATAACCACTAAAATAAATTGAGAAAAAAAGTATTCAAAACAGCCTCCGCAAGGCAGTGCGAAAGTCCGGATTGAAATTGACCAATGGATAGACCGCTACGGAGCGAGTCCACAGGGAAATTCCAACTTACGGAACACTTCGAACACTTCGAAACGCCCACTTATGTGTCGTTCCTGTAGCCTTATTTATACACCTTAGCTAACGTGCGATAGAGTGGATATAAATTATGAAACAAATAGTGAAACAAATCGAACAACGCTCTTACTTCTGCCGCTCTTTCTGGCTCTGTTTACCTTTCTTAGCAAGTCTTTTCAGGGGCTGCTTTCTTTTGATAAGACATAAAATGCGATGACTCGTTTTCTCGTGTTAGAGTAGCACCCCGGGACACAACAGGTGAAGCCACCCATTGACAACAGTGAGTAAACACCCGATTAAATATCTCGTGCTAACCCGAAAATTTCCAAACACCGGGCGTACAACGCGCATTGACGTGACCAGAAAACTGAAAAGAACCACAAGTACCAGTATTCTCCGCGGCAGCGGTGGCGTCGTGCAACTTCTGGTGAGATTGGTCTATTGTTCACTAGGACGAAACTGTAAAGCGTATTTTTGCGTTATATGTATAGCCTTCGAGTGTTTGACTTCTAAAGGAAGAAAGACGGATTTTTTTTATATGGGCGACTGTTAAAGGTGAATATTTGGGAGTTTCTCCAGACTGAGATACCTTCCTAAAAACAAATAAACTTTCTAAACTGCATTGAAATTGCAAATATTCATCAGTCTTTTTTTTAATTTTTTTAGCAAAATGTGAAACCGGGTTTCTAACAATCAAGTTTATGGCATATATATAAAGTGAAAGCTTTTGCAAATGCGTATTCAACAATAACAATATCTTTATAATCAAATAAAGTTATTTCGGCGTCATTTTTTTGAGTAGAAGATGAAACTCTACGAGTACAAATTTCAACATCATTTTTCTTAAAAATGTAATTTTAAATATGTTTGTTTCGTTTTTTTTTTGTATGAAGAGCCCTCGGTGTGGTCTAAAACAGGGGTTGGCAAACTTTTCCTAGAGCTGGCCGATTCGCCATAAGGGGTGAGAGGGAGCGGGCCGGATAAAAAACCTCGGAGAGGGGGGAGAGGCGGGGCAGGAGGAGGCGGTGGGAGGCGATTAGCTCCCGAGGATACATAATACTTCTCACAGTGAACTGTTATGCCCTGTGCTGCAGGCTGTATATTGCGAGGTTCTTGAAGCCCAGGTTCTGCCTCCATCATTTTCGCAGCGTCACACAGTCCTGGTTCCCAAGTCCAAGACCCAGACAAACTCAAAGCCACCGAGGGTTACCGTCCAATTGCTCCGTGTAATGTGAACAACAAGATTATGCCTAAAGTTCTGACCCATCGCTTGTTCAGAATCCCCGTAGCAAGCATCTGAGTGCGACAAAACCTGGTAAATTTTATAACGGTATAAACCGCGATTCTGAAAGAAATTTATACGAGATACAACAACCTTATTCATTGGTTCCCAAAGTATCACTTCAGGGTGCACAACAATTCATGATGGATAATGCGGTGCACGTGCATGGGAAACTGGTCTCCTGGTGGCCGTTTCAGAGTCAATGCATCCAATTATACCAGTTTTGCAACCATTATTCTTGTACCACCATACTCCTGGAGCGTGTGTTCGGGGGGGGGGGGGGGGGGGGTGCGGTTGACTGTTTTAATGACTGTTTTAAACGTCTGGTTTAAAACAGTCAATAAAAATCCATTTTTTATTTTGTATTTTTTAGTTTGAGAACATTATTAATTATTAATTACGTACATTTGTTTACACATTTATAAATAAGCATTAATACATAATTCAGCTTTGAAACTACATTTCTCAACAAACGTTCGATCTGTATTCAAATCAATCCCGAATTGCACCATTTACAGAAATTTATAATTTAGAGAGTTCAACCTTTAGACATGGTTGTTGTGCAATAGTTAAATTAAAGTTTCTTAGAAGGGTAAATACGGCGAACTATAAGCTTTTATATATAAGAAAATATTTAAGTAACCTAAGAGCTGTCAGGTTTTGCCAAATAAAGCCTCACAATTCACTAGCAATATTACTAATTGCAATAACTAATATGCTCGCAGCTGAAGAATATGATTCAAAATTGTCAAAAAGATTGGCTGCATTAGGCTAACGTGTGAGGAGGGCGGGGGAAGGTGAACATAACAATTATGACTGCCGGAACAAAAGCTAGTTTCTCTCAGAGGCTCATTAACCTTCAAAACAAAATAAAAATCCGCCCTTCTTGCGATTTTCGCCTCTAAACTTTCGAAAAATCTAAAAACATTGGTTTAATAAACCTAAAACTTTGCCCTAAAGTATTGACTGAAATCTTAATTTCTGTCTCCTACCAAATAGCTACAAGCGCACGACTGTACAGAAACACCGTAACGATGAATGATGGTGTCATCGTTAAAACTATATGTACTTTATCCATAGAAGACCTCCGAGGGGTGTCTTTGTGATACCCTAATGGAAATATTGGTTTCGGGCCTAAGACGATGGGTATTTATTTCTCCCCCTGCAGCCCCAGCAGATCAATCTCCCGGTGCACTGCTCGCACTTAAAAAAACCTCGATATTTCTGCTGCTTCTCTGCTACACTACTGACCAAATTTGTAAGACATACCGTGGAACAAAAAGTTTCCAAGGATATATTAAAATTCTAATTGATTTGCGTTCTATGATACCCAGTTAATTACAGTGCTCACCAGTATTACGATATCTTGTCAAAAAAAGAAGAAATTGACAATTTTGTGAATGTGGTGGCGGATTGCATTTAATGCAAAATATTTGTAGAGCCGTTAAATAAACTATATGTATCCAAACGTTTAATTGTTTATTAACTACTTGTGGATATTTATCAGTCATCTAAAATATTACCGGTGAACATTGCGATGTTTGTTGTTATTCAGTTGAAATTCCCATTTTCCTGCATGCGTCGAGGCGTTGATGTCCAAGAGATTTGGGGATGCTACGCATCACCTTTTCATGTTCGCATGGACAACTGCTGAAATTCCTGGGCACATTTAATGCAAGAGAATTGTTCTAATTAAATAGGGGTTCTAACTGAATACGGAAATAATGGTTTTACGCTTTGTATAAACAAACAGAATTTATTTTGTGCTGTGTTGTAGCGATAGCCAGGCACGTAGCCAAGGGGGGGGGGGGGGGGGGGGCATGGGGCCTCCGCCCCCTTTTCCCCCCCGAAATATTCCCTTTTGCTGGGACCTCCTCTCCCCCCCCCCCCCCCCCCACCCCCCTCGAAACAAAATCCTGGCTACGTGCCTGGTGATAGCATATTGTTAAATAGCATATTGCCTTGCAGAATGTGTTTAATATTTCCGTAATATTCACAAGGAACTTTTTTACGTGTCTGAAACTCGATAGATTACGTATTTTAAGTGTTGTTTTTTTCGCAACAAGCATGGCCCTTGGGAAAAAGTTAAATTTCTCACCACTGCCGGGCCACTTCATACAAGCCTCACATGCTTTGACGGGCTCAATCATTTGCATTAGAAATGCACATAAAACTATTAATAATAATAATTTTTTTAATAAAACACACGCGCTTCTGCTCCCTTACAGAATACGTTTAGTGTGAAAAGCGGTTGTATATTGAAAAGACCAAAAATAACTTATTTTCTCATCATACCTGCAAAGTGTTACCATATATTAAATAACTCTAGTTTTCTTCTTAAGAATACGAAAATTCGTTTCATACGAATATAGTTCATACTAATGTACAGGATGATAATAGTTCAATTAAGTACTCTTTTGCGTCATAGATTTGCTTATAATCAAGTTATTTAATGATAAGTATTTAGTGCATTTCGCACAAAACTCCGGCCAGCTGTAAATTTGAGTATTCATAATACGTGTAAAAGCATTTATTATTGCATTATACATCGTGAGGTTTTTAAAACGTGAAATCCCCTAAGCCAGTGGAAATACCAATGAGCCTTCCGGTTGCATGTGGTCGCTATAAAGTACTTGATGTTACCATTGCCTTCTGGTGCACTCTCATTTGTCAAGATAATGGGTCGCGTTCCGCTGATGAGGCCGAAAGGACGCGGCAATAGAGTGCCAAAGCCTATACCGAAAGCGCTACTTCTTGGTTTTTATTGAAACAACTTCTTCGTGTGCTGCTTTCACCGTTTGTTAAGAGATTAGAAAACTTGGCTGGAACAGCAAGTGTGCTCCTACTGTCTGAATGAGCGCAAGGAACGAGCGCCGCCGAAACGCCAGCCGAAAAGCAAAGCACTGCGCTGCATACGGATAAGACTTCAAGGTTACGCATACATTACATTAACCGGAAAAGGGATACTGAACCTAAATTTAGAGCTCACAAAACAGGGCTGGAGCGGTAGGCCGGACGCTGCAGAACCCAAAAACACCCCTCATAAAGCGATATCTCTAACGGATGGTCGTATGTTTGGAAGAGAAATACGCGATTGAACACGGCCAACAAGGCCGACGAGACATGTGACGTCACGATTCTCATTCCCTCTCCTCCTCGATTCGCGCCGTCGAGCAGGTGAACCGAAGCGAGGAGGGGAGGAGCGAGGCCACTTCCCCTCATTCTCAACTGTTGCAGGAGCATCGTGACATCAGAGCTCCGGCTATCGTGCCCTTTTAAAAAAATACGGCCATCTGTGTGAGATATCGATATATGAGAGAGGTTTTGGAATTCAGTGTCCCGTTCAGCGCTTCGGCGGCCTAATTTTGCCAGATCTATATTGCAGGTTCAGTATTCCTTTAAACAGGTTACCTATGGTATTAGGAGGTACGAAATAAACTTAAATCATACGAAACAAAAGATGCCCATTTGTGCTGCCTGTTACGAGTTATCCTATTCAGAGTGTAGCGCGGAGTTGCTTTGTTATAGTATGAAAACACTGGTTCACATTTTATATAAGAAGTTTATCATTGCACTATGGCTCCTCGCCTATCTTCTACAAACACGTTTTACACTACATAATAAAGCATTGATTCTCCAGTTTTAACGCGGGAGCAGATAGGGCAAGTTGTATTTTGATGGAATTCCAACACGATCATTTTTTTTTTATAATACTGCAGAACCTGGTAGGTTATTGCATGAATAGCATTACGAAAATTGGCTGCTGACAGCGTTTATGATGAAAACGTGACGGAGGAGGAGGAAGTAGGAGGAGGAAGGAGGAGGAGGAGGGAGGAGGAGGGAGGAGGAGAGGAGGATGACGAGGGGAGATGCCAGCTACCCGTTGTGCGGGCAAGTGATATCACCATTCATAAATCACAGAGGCACGTATGAAAACTGTGGTGTACTCATTATCCATGGGTACGGGTCTGTGCTCTACCCATCGATCTCTCTGGCAGGTCAGACGAAGTTGGTAAATTGTGTGCCGCCTCAAATACATCAAAGGAGGAGGAGGAGAAGGAAAGGAGGGGTGGAGGAGGAGCAGGGGAGGAGCACGGGAGGAGGAGAGGATACGGATAGGGAGGAGGGGCATACTCTCCCCTCCATACCCTCCCCTCCTCCACCTCAAGAGCTGCGCTCTAATTCGGCATTACAGGGAGTTGTAAACGTCTTTCATTTTTTTTCTTCTTATCTTTCAGCTTTCAACCCAGTTTAGATCCACAGGATTAGCACTATACCTCAGTTTCTGATTTCTCTTCAGATTACGAGCTAATTTCAATATCCCTCTGGTAGTCCATGGCTGAGTTGGATTTCTCTTTTTGAAATTGATTGGCACAAATCGTTGTATGCAGTCACTTACCAATATACCAAAATTGTTTAGCAACATATCAACACTAGAGTTACAACCTAGGGCTTCGAAGTCATCAAAGTCAAAACTAAGCTCCTCAAGAACAGCCACGTCATCAACTCTATTAAAGTATAAAACGCTAACAGTCTCAGGATTTTTTTTAACGCACGAATCTTGAGCGTTACATCAACGGCTTTGTGGTCTGAAAGACCCACCACTTCACAATCGTAACCAGGCTCGGTAATGCTATGACTAACAAAAACACTCAATAACACCTTGATCTAAATCTAATGACACAGCAGTGTTAACACGGGCATCACATATAATTTTATCGCGGCTACCAACCATTCTCGTTTCCCAATTTTCGTCAGGTGCGCCGAAATCTCCCGTTAAGACGAATTTGCTGCAGCCAAGGTTATGCTTCAATGTGTAATCGTGAATATAAAAAAATAACCTGAGGGGTAGTACCGGGAGCTCTGTAAAAGGCCACAATGAGAATAAATTTATTGATATGAACTTTGCACCAGAGTGACTCAGTGCTTGGTAATCCCCTAGAAAGGACAAAAAAACTAACACCCTACCTAAAAATAAAGCAACACCGCCAACCCTTCCGCAGGCCCCATTGCAACGTACAACAACACAGTTAAGTCGAGTAAATTCACAGTCAAGTATGGAGTCATCCAACCAAATTTCAGTAACACAAATCTCATAAGTAGAATAGGCAGCTACCATGCTAGCAAATTCAGTATAGACTTAGGAAGAATGATCATTACGTTACAATTCGATAAAGTAAAAAGGTTTTCCTGTATATGTTAATTATAATTATTAGGAAAGCGATGGGGCGGAACCCTTAGAAGGCAGTCATTAGACGTATCCCACGTGTAGCAAATGTTATTAACTAGTGCATAATCATAACGTAAAACAACCCTCGCACCGTCTCGTCTAAACTCAGTCGTTCCAAGCAAGAGCTGCCTACGAAAGTTTCGAACTGGAAGGAAAATGTATTTATTTCTAACACAAGCGTGTGTATGTTGCCTTTTTTATTTCTTATTTTTTTATTTTATTTATTTTATTTTTATTTTAAAATATACATTTTATTTTTATTTTAGAAGAGACATAAAGAATGTCTCTTTTAGGAACCATAAACACGTATTTCTACACGCTGAGAAGTGAAAGGGTTAAGTGAAGCATGGATATCGGTTATTTATCCCCTCAAACTACGATATACTATAGGCAGGTGGACTGGAGTCAAAGAGTGCATAGTTCTAACACGCACTTTGAGGGTTCTCTTTTTGCGGATTCAACAATCACATGTGCTGCGGCAGCGAGTATTATCTTAGCTTGGAGCACTTGAGGTCCTGGCATTTAAAATATCACATTGGGCCTGTTAGTTACCGCGATAAAAACAGCTTTATATACTTGCACCCTCGGAATTTCTGTGTAAAACACTAACCGTGTGGATTCATCTAGAAAATGGAGCACGTAATGTATGACGCTCAAGCTCAACGTACCTGAATGAGTCTTGATCAAAACAACGTTTTCTTGCATCGCAATCTTTTCTGTTTGCGTTTTTTTTATTTATTTAGAAATGTATGGTGTTATCGTAATCATAACACGATAGTGCAGGCCAGCCAGCAGTTCATATATAGCATTTTTGTTTTATTTTGTTTAACGTTAATGACTCTATTAGAAAAAGGCTATCCTATGAAAGCCGAGGCGTGCCCGCTATCTACTTATCTATTTGAGAAAAAAAAAGACATGGTTTTGTTCTGTTACCAAAAAACGCTTACCATAGATATAAACAAATGCACGCTGAACACTGCCAGTATCAGTCCTGTGATAAAAATCAATCTCAACTTTTGTTGTTGTTGTTCTTTTCCAAATTTCTAGAGCTATTCCTATTATATGGAGTACCAGTCGAAACGCTTGCTACGTAGTCGGTGAGTTGCGAGGGTTTGCAGTGTATGTAAAGTGTGTTGACAGCCCTCCTATCACGGATATTTATGAAGCCATATAATTCACGCCAAAACACACAGGGCACAAAATAATTTCAGTAAAAAGAAAACAAACAGGGGAGCTTTCTGAACGTGAGGAATGGAAAACCTATTCGTTGCGCTGGCTCTTGGATCGGGCGAATCTATTGGTGAGCTCTATGTTATAGGGCGCCCTATGGTTTGAAGACGGGTGGCTTCGCTGCGTTTTCCATAGGAGCTAAGCCTTTTTCTTTTTTTACTTTTTTCTCAGGTAAGCTCGCTCTTTGCGAATTTCCTAGAAAAAATGCCCCACCTGTGGCCAACGCTATACAAAATCGGAACGCGATAGGTTAAGAAACCGAATTTTGCGGTCGATTTAAAGAGCCTGGCCGCCCCTTGATACACCCAGTATATTAAGAAATATTATAATAGTTTACAGTAGTAGCTATATTTCCCTGATAGAGGAGATAGAAATGCGAAATGGAAAAGAAGCTTATATAGGGGATAACATGATATGGGTTCTTCCCATCACTGGAAATGACGTCCTTTGGGGCTGTAGTATTTGTAGTATTTGTAGTTGTTGATCATGATGCTCGGGCAAGCAGCGTCTATGGGCAGTTCCGTAACTGAGCTAGTCTAGTACCGTTGGTAGATCTCTGAGCAGCTACAAGCGGCTAACTAGCGTACGGCGCAAAGCTGCAGACGCGGGTGTCTTAGCGTCACCGCGTGCTGGCGTCGCACTTTTTGTGAGACGCTGATAGACGCGTTTACGACGACGCTGATGCGCCTCGCCGCTCGTCTTGGGGAGAATTTTAATGGCGCGTTTACACGTGCGGATTCGGGGGTGGATCCGAGAAGGTGGAAAGCGGTTTTTGCAGCAGGGTGGCGAAATCCCCTGGTCGCTGGCGGAAAATCTGGATATGGGTCCCGAACTGATCCAGATTTTTCACCATCGACGAGTGGATTTCGCCACTCGACTACACAATTCATTTTCCGCCTGCGAGGATCTGCCCTCGAATTCGCAAGTGTATACGCACCATGAGGTGAATGCTCGTGAGAACGAAGCCAGTTGAGCCAACGACTTCGCTATGACTTGTCGCAGCTATCGCTGTGACTGTATACTGTGAATTAACGCAGGACTGCTTGTTTTTTTTTTAGCTGAACGACACTTCAATGAGCAACACATCAGCAATATTTAGGTAGGGGATCATTTCTTTCAGCTACTTTAAGTAAGACTCTGCGGAACACTTGGCTGGAGGTCAACAGCAGAACGCAGAAGCTCGGGTATGTTTTAACAAGAATATTTTGGTGCCCTCTCACAGTGGGAGAGAGAGCCAACATTCACTACGGGTTGTCATGTCCGAACTCTGCGTGGCTTTTAACGTCACCAGGATTGGCTGAAAATTGTGCGCATATGTGGAACGCCGGGATTATCCACGCGACTCCTGACTCAAGGACCTCAGAAGCTGCGGTTTTCCGCGGTATATTAAAAGCATCAATAAATGAAGGCGCTGCTCAGGCAGTTGCGCTTCACGGACCAGACGGGACTGAATTAGAAGCCGCTCCCCGGAACCTGAAATAGAAGACAGGGGCTCGCGGCCGCGAGCGCGGCTGCGCACTTTCACACAAAGGCCCATAGTCAAGGCCTAACCTTCGAACGCGTTTCGTTTTTGTTCTTTTTTTCGCCGCTGCTAACAAACAGACCGCCTCTCAAGTGCGTACCATCGGCTGCACTTGCTCTTTATTCTTTCTTATATTTTTACATCCATCACTTTTTTGTTCTTTCCTCTTCTAACCGGCATATGTCCCAAGAGTGAACACGTTTTTTCTCTTTTTTTTTTCAAATCGTGACAGCTGTTAACAATGAACAAATGGAGTTTAACCAGACCCACTAACAAGATGTAATCTGTATTAAATGGAGGCAGCCATTATGTAACGCTAATCGGATGTCTCGCAAGAGTGCGCACCATTAGTGGAACAAATAGTAAATATCCAACACGTTTCCTCGTACCACAGATAACGAGCATCTCTTCATGCGGTACAAGCAAATTCCCGAGTTTTTTCTCCCCGCAGCATGTTTTATTAGTAAATAATATTGACACGCCCTATTTACAATTGAACAAACGAGAACTAACGCGAATGGGTTTCTAATATTCCGTTAGATCCACGGGGCAACCTAAGTGACCCTGATAATAAAGTGTCAATATTTTGTTACCATATTTCAAAACGTGTGACGACTAACTCGTGTCTTGCTTCATGTTCGTTTTGCTGACTGCCAAGCTGCGATTCAAGCCCAATGTGACTTTTAAAGGCCTGTCTCTGCGTATTAGTCTTCGCAAGCCAACAGACTAGTAAATGAATCATAAGTACACCACTAATTACACAGTGAATCAGTTACAAAGCATTCTAATTGCCCCGTGGGGTCCTCTTTTATAAACCTCCAAAAATGTTTTGATGAAATAAATTCGGTGCTTTTGTTAAGCGGTAGAAATGAGCATATTCAGAATTTCGCACACCTGCTACTTTGTAGAAATAATACCGACTGAACTATTTTTAGTAAAACAAATTCGTGAAACAGGCAATATTTATTTCAAATATTCTATGTACAAAGAATACAACATTTGCGGGCAGTACAGTATGAATTGGTTTGAATATATTACAGTCGAACGAGTAATTGCGATGTATTTCTGAAACTTGCATAAAATTTCCCTTTTTTAACACAAACAGAGGAGCAGGGGATCCAGAATGTTTCGTATATATATATATATATATATATATATATATATATATATATATATATAAATATATATATATATATAGACAACTAACCTACTCATGGGCAGTTTTATGTGTGTTTGACCTAATAATTCCTTCCTTTTTTGTACTTACACCTATCTCTTTTGGTGGGGTAAATTATTATTTTTACGCAGTCACTTTCAAAAAGAACTAAGGAACATTTAAAGTGTGTGAAAAGTCGGAACTGTAGAAAGTGAATTAAGAAGCTCTTCATTGCAGGTAAAGTGAAACATAAAATATTTTAGGCTAAAGTTAGAGAGGTAGTAACTGTCGGCTTGAAAATGGAACGAGTAACTGCCACATAGTAGTTCACCAAAAATATTCATTCAGGCCATTCATACTTTTGATGCAAGTTCAAATGGAAAGCTTAATCAGGCACTCACACTAACTATACAGATTGAAGAACGTGTCAAATACTTCAGCTCCAAGTACTGCTCTAACCTCCCAAGGAATCACACCTTTTCCATGTATGATGAAAACCTCATCAGGTAACAATTGTCATAGCCTCACAGTTCTCGCCAGGTGACCCCGCTGCAAATGCCGGGTCCTATGAAAACCCAATGTCCCGTCTCCCTGAGTCCACCTCATTGTCTTCAGTAGTCCCCGACGTATAGAAACGCCTCCGCCTTCTGGTCACCTTCAGGCTCTGCTGTGGCATGCTGTAGCCTGTCCTGTTCTGGCATCGGAAGCATGGCCGTAATCTTCAGCTTCCCGTCCGCTGTCAAGTTGGACGTGATGGTCTCGACGTCGATGCCATCCGGTAGAGAGATCTCTCGTCGCGTCTCCTTGCAGGAGCCGGGCCTCTGCTTCTTGCAGTGCACCAAAAGCTTGCCCTCGATGGCCTTGACGGTGATCTCCTCCGGCTCATATTCCTGCACGTCCACTTCCATGAGCAGCTTGTTGTTCTCGTCCACTACGGTCTTGACCTCCTTGAACGCCTTCTCGAACGACGGGAAAGACCTTGCCGGAACGATGTCCCTGAAGAAGTCGTCGAAGTCGTCGTCTTCCAGCAGGCTGGATCGCATGGGAAACTGATTGAACATGGCGCTCAGTTCCCGTCGTAGGTCGTAGTTGGGCCGGCTGGCCCGCTCAAGGACTTCTTGAACATGCCGTTTCACTTCCGTCCGGTACGACTCATGAGGAACACTCCGCAAGGAGTGGATGGGGATGACGATCTCGCTTCGTGCCATGCCGCTTGGCGTGTCCGAACAATGCCACCTCGTGCGATCCATGTCCGCTTATATGCCGGAGCTCCTCTCTGCCGGGGTAGCCGCGACGGTGTCGGAATGCGTCTGCGGGTAAAGGGGGGGGGGGGGGGATGGGGGCTACGTCACGGGCGGTTGGTGAAGGACTAAGAATAGAACCGCGGTTTCGGCACCTCTGACGCACTGCGAGTGGGGAGTGTGGTTCCACCTGGTGTTTCGCAAAAGAAAGACGCGCAGATATGATGGACCCTACGAGAAACTTCGAGAACAGTGCGTCATTTCAGCCCTTGTGTTTCAACGGCAGAGATAGTGGAAGTCTCGTGGTGTCTCGTTAGAAAGTTCGCTTCCAGCGCGCTGGAGGGCGGAACAGTTCTTGGGATGGTGGTGGATGGGGATGCGTGGTCCGTAGCACACGGCACGGATCTTGATGACTCATTTGAAACGCCGACGTGCCCTCAACGCGTTCCAGAAACTTCGACGTCGCCGCGGTCCGGATGCAACTGGTTGCGATGCAACCGGTGAGCAACCCTTCAGGTGACGACGACGGGCAGGTGGAAAACGACATTAGTCATGACAATCGACCACGTGGGTTTACGACGGTTCTTTGTGAACACGACATCTGCACAACATTTGAACTTGATCTGCCGTTAACTCAGGACGCCACGAATGTAGTGATTGTGCTGTTGTTGTTTTAATTATTCGACAGATCATTGTATATGGTATCAAGCGGGACGGGAGTAAAGACGCAATTTTTTTTATGGGTAATGATGCAGGAGGAATTGTGCGTTAAAATGCGACGATGTGAGTCTGTTGTACAAGGTAAATATGGTCAGTACGGAGTGCCTGATAAAGTGAAGCTTGTAAAACGCGCCTCGCACGACGCAGCTCATACCAAGGCAAGACGATGCGGCGCCCCTACTCATATTAACGCAGAGAGATATTGAACTTGAAGTCATGATCTCGTACTCTGCAAAGCGGCTTGTATAATTCTGCGAAGCTGCGGGCCTTAATTACTCTACAGATTAATTTCAATTGTAATCAATATTGCTTTGTTTCCGCAGCATATCTGCAACTGCAAGGAGAAACGCAGCTCTTTAGAAGTTCCGCATAATTCCAATGACCTGTTTTTGTTTTCTTTTCTTTTTTTTTTGGTACCCAGCACTAATCGTACAATACAAATTATCTCTACGGAATGCTGACAGGCTAAATAATAAATTTAGTGGAATCCAATGAAGTATCTATGTTTAGTTCGTTTATTACTAGTGCTCATTTAAACCAAAGCAATGTTTTTACCTCGTTTCGACAGATCGTAAATTTGGTTTAACGAGGAAAAGGTTTTACGATGTAATAATTCATTGACTGCTGTAGCGGAGAAAGGGGGAGACAGTGGCCAAACGGGTGGTGGTTAGGTGTAGGGGGTTGAGCTAACATCAATCTTCAAGTTCTTTATTATTTTTTTTTTTATTTTGAATGTTTTTTTTTGTTTTTGTTTTTTTGCCGTGATTATCGAAAAAAGCAGTACAAAAACAAGGAAGTATTTCAGGCAACATCGAAAATCGCCAGCGCCCGACATGCCATCGTAAACTCTTGGAAACATAGTTTCTAATTGCGGTAGGTCGCATACAGTACAAAATATTATTGCTAAAGTATATGATATAAGCTTGAAAGTATAGGGTATTGAAATATTCCCTAGTGTTGAGTGCGGTAATTCCGTAGTAGTAAGTTTTAATACTTCTTTAACCTATTTTTAATAGGTTGAAATAATTCTCAGATAACCGCAAGTCACTGCCATATGCGATGGTAGCGACAATTCGTACTCGCAATTCGCAGGCCATAAAATTAGAAATAGTGTTTCAGAAAAACAAAATTCACGAAATAGCATAACGCACGTTGACGCAAAGTGTAAGAAGCTCAAATAAGCGTAAAAAGTATACTGATGTATAATTAAACACGAATTCAGGGCTCCCCGTTCAACGCAGCCGGATGTCAGTTCGATAAATGTGTCAGAATTTAGCATTACATCCAAGCTCAAGAGCCTCATAAATAAACACAGCGCTGCTCTAAGCATGCTGCACATTCCCTACCTCCGGACATTAACCGTAGGATTGGGATCTTATGTATATATTATGCAATTTCGTATCGTCCGCAGAAATGTATCTCTTCGTCGTGTTGAGCGGCTGTGTAGGATGGTTTCTCTATGATATCTCGGTGAAGAGACGAACCCCCAACGTTAGGCAGACCCATGGTACACAGAACGCGTGGGACTCTTAACACACTAGTTCGAGACGCGTTTCAGGCGCCCTAATGATACGTATCCTGATTTCATTTACGCCGATGGCCATTATGGCAAGAATCATGGCAGATCTCGAGTGGGTTTCGGGGGAGGGGGGAGGTCATGACGTCGTATGACGCCACGTGATGTAACAGTGCCGCGCAACGTCGGGGTGTCACGTAACATCGTGGTATTATGTCGTGGTGTCGTAAGAGCTGGAAATGTTATGTGACGTCATGAGGTGACGTCACGAGACGCTCTGACGCCAACGGGTAACGTGACGTCAAGTCGCGCCATTACTCACGTGACACTGACGTCACGGTATTCGCGACTACAACTTACTATAGGTGGCGCCACTCGTTTTCCAAAATGGCGGTTATAGTGAGGGTCGGAGATGCGTGCCGCTGCTGAGCCTGTCTGTTGTGCTGGCTTCACTGAGCGCCAAAAATTATTTCTGGTAATACGAGGAAGCTAGGGTGTTATGAGCGCGGGCCACCTCTTCATCTTGAAACCAAAAACGGTGGGTTTAGCGTAATATTTACGCCAGGAGGCTCGTTTAGATTCTGAAGCGAAACCGGAACTAACCTTTATTTTGCATCTAATTTCTCGGTATAGGTCTTAATTTCCGATTCTTTCATACCTCCAGATGTGTCTCACATCGTAATTATTTAGTTAAAGAAGTTCGCGGAAACTATTTTGTGACATACATGTTTGATCCAGGCACTGTAAAATATTTTGGAGATTTCAGTGTCCCTTTAAAGACAGGGTCGTTCATATACCCTAGAGGTAACATAGCTAGAATATTATAGTTGTTGAAACTATCAGTGCTGATATTTGTGCCTTCTCGCTGCCTTTTCTCGTTCAGATTATTGTCATGTGAAAAAACTAACTGCGGGCCTTTTAATGGGTTTTGGGTATTTATACGATTAATTGCTTTAAAATTATTCCCAGTGCAAGGATAACAGAATTAATCCAATTTTTACAATGTGTCCACAAAACGTGTAAATTAAGAAACGCTGTTCTCACTAGAACAACCCAAAGATGGAATCCGAGTCAGAGAGGTGAAGTCTGCGTGTTTTAAAGCAACGCGCGACGCATAGGACTTGCATCCAGTGTTTAACTGTTTGTCTATCTTGATAACGATGCCAGAGTTTTTAATACTGCTAAAAAGAAAACAAAGTGATACCTTTCTGGAAATACTATTATGGTTAAATGACGTATTTTTGTGAGAGTGACGTTTATTGGGGGCATACATTGCCATGATTTGTATTATTTAGAATAGTATTCAAACGCATATATTTTAATACGTAATTTTTCAAGCTCTAATATACTTTGTTGCTTATGATCTCATTTCAAACGCGCAAACAAGTATCACTATCAAAAGTGTGCAAATTATCATCACTGGTGCCAATTGCAGCATTTTTCATTACCAAGTTATAAAATATAAATAGTCTAAAATCAATAAAAACGTTCTAGCTAATCTGAGAAATCTATGTAAAATTACATTATTTGTGGTTAACGTTATTTTGCTGTCAAAGTCGAGACTTTTGACCATCGGCAAAACTTCCAAAGTCACCGCCAATAACCTTCCAACCCAAATGCCCCAAAATAAAAACAAAATAAAAAAAAACACTTTTTTTAATTAATGATTTTTTTATAACATTCAGTTACTTTCATTTTTGCGCGCCGTCGTTTTGCCAATCTCAGCCTTTCCAGTCCGAAGGAACGCCTTCCTGCTTGCACGTCTGCTCATTGCAGCACGTTTCGTTGGCGTTGGAAGCAGGTGAAACAGTGGTGAGTTTTAGTATTGCTTATACGACCGAACGCAAGAGCTGTGTGTTTGCGTATGCTTTGCGTCTTCCACTCTGCGCGTGCGCGGAGACCAAAATTGCGGTCTTGGATTGGCGCATGACGATGACGCGCGTGCACACCTCGGGGCACGCAACTCGAACGCAAACGCACAGCGCTTGCGTTTGTTTCTATCCACAATGCTAAAACTCTCCAGTAAGGCACAAACCCAGACCGGCTGCAGCACTACGTTGGGACAGTGAAGAGTGTTGTTTGCGTTCGGAAATGACATTTCGTGGGCCATGATCGCGAGCAGTTCTGGCGTGCCCGCTGAGCGGGAGAATCGGCGGGCCCTCACTAGAGAGAGAGAAAACATCTTTATTGACCCTCAGTTCAGGGTGTCGAGGTGGTGTCCAGGAGGACGCCATTCAGAAGGGTGAGGATAGGTGGATCATGGGGGATTGGTGGCGTCTTTCGATGCCTTCAGCTTCTCTTCGATCGTTGTGATGTGGTGAAGAAGGGCGTCGAAGATGGCGGGCACGTGTTGATGATTTGTGGGAGAGAGCCACTCTTTCCATGTCGTGGGCCGAAGCCCGGGAGGGAGCTTGGAATGTGTAGAGCGGATGGATGGTTGTGCATGGAGGCATTGCCAGTAGGTGTGCGTGTTGTTTGGGTAGCCAGTGCAGAAGGGACACTTAGCTGTGCCCTGAGCGCCTTGGAGGAGATGACTGAGTATAGTGTGGGGAGGATAGCGTGTGGGTCTGTGCTCGGCGCAGAGTGCTGGCCTGTTGTCGGGAGAGTGTGGGAGGCGGTGGTACGAAGGCGAGTCTGGATTCGCGGAGTTGTCGGAGTGTGTCGGAGCGCTGTTGATGGTATTCATTGCGCTGGAGTTGGGGGTCATAGGACGTAGGCCAGTCAATCGCAGGTCCCGGAGTGGAAGTGACTCGGGAAAGTGAATGTGCTCGTTCATTGCCTGGGATTAGAGCGTGGCCAGGGATCCAATAGATGTAGAAGCGAAGGGTGGGGGTGGCGTTGAGGGCGGCTCGAAGCTCGCGCGACATGTAGTTGGAGAGTTGGTTGTACTGAAATGTGCGAACTGCCTTTTGGGAATCTGTCAGGACAGTGATGGAGGTGTGTCCCTCGTGGGGGTTGGCGATGGCATGGTGAATGGCGGAGCACAGCGCCTGAGTCTCCAGGAGGTCTGCCGAAGGCGCTTCGGTGTATGTTTGCCTAATTGTTGTGTCGGTCTGGGGACAGTGAATTGCGGTGCGGCCGAGTTTGGTGCCACGGTCGTAGCTGGCGTCTGTGTAGTAGATGAGGTGCTGCTGTGCCTGAAGTTTGGTGAGTTTTTGGGATATGAGTTTGGCTCTGTGCTTGCGGCGTTCCGGTTTGCTGTCGGGATTCATATGTTTGGGTATGGGGAGTGTGGTAATTTGGGGTATATATCCCACGGAGGTGTGGTTGATTCGATGGGAGGGAGGTGCAGGGTGTCGTAACCGAGAGAGTTGAGAATGTAGCGACCCTGCAGGGACGTGGTTAGGTGTTGCTGTTGACCCAGTCGGTGCAAGTCGACTCGCTCCTCGAGTGTGTTGAAGGGGTCCATCTGTTGTAAGTGCTCTAGGGGAGCTACTGTGGCACGCCGAGAGCAAGGCGGGTGGGTTTGCGGAACTGTGTCTGGAGGTGTTTGAGTTGGCGGGTAGTGAGCGGGGTGTAGGGGATATGGTAGAGTACGAGAGAGTAGATGAGAGCCTCGATGGCTCGTCTCATGTCGCTCTCTTTGAGGCCTCTGTGGCGGCGGGAAACGCGGCCGAGGATGTGTGTGATTTGATTTATCTGTTTGGAGAGGGTGGAGACGGTGATATCGCTTGCACCGTTGTTTTGAATGGTGAGGCCTAAGAGCTTGATTTGTGGGCGTTGGGGTATGGGAGTGCCGTCGAGGTGTACGGTGATCAGCTGCCTGTCGGGATTGTTTCTGCGGTTGGAGATGACGATTAGTTCCGATTTAGATGGAGAACAGGCCAGACCTATACTAATGGCATAGCGTGCGACAGTGTCGCAGGCGTGTTGCAGTGTCTCTTCCTGCTGGCCGGGGGAACCGGTGTTGGTCCATAAGGTAACGTCATCGGCGTAAATGGAGAATTTGAGGTGGGGGATGGTGTCGAGTTGTGCGGGAAGTTTGCTCATGGCAAGATTGAAAAGGGTGGGAGAGTGGATAGAGCCTTGTGGTACTCATTGGTGTAACGGAAAAGGTGTGGAGATGTGTCCAGGAATTTTAAAGGCGGCCGTGCGGTTCGATAGAAAGTTGCGGATGTAGTTGTACATTCGAGGGCCGCACTGCGTTTCTCTGAGGGTACTGAGTATGGAGTCATGCGAGACGTTATCAAAGGCTTTGTAGATGTCCGGACTTAGGAGTGAGCGGAGTTGTGTGGTGCTTTTGTCTTGGAGGAGGTCATTGTATAGCCGAAGGAGACAGTCTTGTGTGCAGATATTCTTGCGGTAGCCAATGAGTGTAAAGGGTAGGGCTTTCACGTGCTCGAGATGCCATTCGAGGCGCGTGAGAACAAGCTTCTCAAGACGTTTGCCGGTGCACGAGGTGAGAGAAATGGGTCGTAGGTTCTTGATTTCGGAGCTTTTGTTTGGTTTGGGGATCATGGTGACGATGGCGTGTTTCCATTCTGCTGGTATGTCGCCAGTTTGCCAAGCATTATTGAAGTAGTTTAGGAGTTGCTGGAGTTGTGTGTCGTCGAGATTGCGGAGTAGTTGATATGTGATTTGATCTTCGCCAGGTGATGTGTTTCGTTTGAGAGAGTCAAGTGCCCGCTTTAGTTCATTGAGTGGGAAGGGGGCGTCCATGTCGCATGGTTCGAGGGGAGGAGTTAGAGCGCTTCCCGTTTCCGTCGCGGGAGGGCGAAGCAACGAGCTGGAGACGCGAATAGTGGTAGGTGACACTATGACATCACAGCGTCACGTGGCGTCGCGGTGTGACGTCACGTCATGTGTTACCGTGACGTCATGTGACACCCAACTTCTCGTGCCAGGCGACTTTAATGTGAACGTGTATCGTGATCGGAACACGCGACAAAAACTGTGACGGAATAACTTTGAGCCTATAGACCAACACGCGGCCCTGACGTCATGCAGCTGCGGTGGCGCTGTCAACGGCACTGCGCATGCGCAGACGCTTCACTTCACGCGAATTCGGTTTCTGCGCACGCGCAGTGCCCACACCTTGTGTGGGCAAACGGGGGCTTGTTTGTAAACAGCGTGTCGGTCTATACATGTATATCAATGACGTGGAATTTGAAACGGGATTGACTCGGTGTTTTACCAATAGATTAACAGCGCCGATTGGCTCGACGACGTAATTTAGTATTCACGAGCCCCAGATGTGTAGTAGGCGAATAACTTCTGAATGTTGGTGGAAGGTCTCTTTGTGCTGTGTGATTGTTTTGCGGTCTGGGTACAGAAAAGTATACGTTATGCCTCTTCACACTTGCGAACCGGCGGCCGAATCCGCGAGAATTCTGACGCCCGGTGACGAAGCAGGCAGAACTTCCGGCGGAGCGCAAGATCGCTCTGGGACCAATTTTGAACGTCGGAAAAAAAAGTTTTCTCTCGCCGCACGCCAATCAGAACGCACGGGGGAAGTGGCGCTTGCTGACGTCAGATCCCCGCTGACGAGCTGGCGACGATGGCGACAAGATGCGCGCGGGCAAGGATGGGGTTTGGGAGCTCTTGTCAGCTCTCGTCTGTTCGGGAAACTGCGAGACGCTCGCGCCGCTCACTTCGCAGGCGGCAACAATTGTGAACGGCCCGATCTTTTTTCGGCGAGCGAATCCAGTCGGCGGCGAGTGCGTATTTCGCAAGTGTGAAAGAGCCATTGAGTGCGCAGCGGGTTGGCTGTCGTCGCTGTCCACTTGCGGGACTCGGGAGGAACCGGGAATGTTTTCTTTGCTTCAAAAGGAGCGCCGCCGGAAAGGGATTCAAACGCTGGACAATTAGATTAAATGCCCGAAGCTCCACCGACCGAGCTATCCGGCGCTTTAATGTGCTACAACAATCGCTTTCAGATGGCATGATCTATCTTCTACTTCTTTAATCTACGAGAGAACTGCATCTCAAAATATAAAATTTTCTAAAACATTATATTCATTGCACCAGCTCCATACTAAGGGTACGTACGGCTACTTTATAAACAAAATACACATTCAATATGACGTGGCCTGAGGGAACGATTATATCCTCCCTTTTCTTTGAGAAGGATTGTGAAAATGCAACCAATTGTGACTTTTTTTCTAATCAGAAGAACGCGCTCAACATGGCTTAATGCCCCCCCTCCTCCCCCTCCCCCTAAATAAAAGAAACTGAAGGAACGTGCTACTATAAGGAAAGACGGACATTGAAGAGAAACAGACAACACGAGCTTGAAAGTCGAAAACTTGTGTTGTCTGTTTCTCTTCAATGTCCCTCTTTCCTTATCGTAAATTAGAAACCAACACGCTCCACCATCTATCTATATTACAACGTGCTATGTTTCATTTATTCGAAAATACCACTACTACCCGGCAAAAGTACCAGAGCAGAAGGGTAACATATATCAGTGTTATTGAGCACAGGGCAAATTCAAAAACAGCGAAAACTTCAAGTCAGTTTTCTATGCGGCGGTCAGTTTGGGCAGGAATATTTTGAAACAATCGGCTTGAGTGCTGGTGAAGGGCACACTTTTTCAATTGAGTCCTTCACGAGAATGTTAGAGCGATCACGACTTCAGCGCTCTTTCGTATTTTACTTAAAAATGATCCTGGAGGGCATAAACATTTACCACCCAGGTCAGTACCCAAACTAAGCACTTTCCACCGCAATGGTCGTCTTGATAGCAGTCCTTCAATAGTGAGAGATAAAGAGAGAAAACCGGCGATGGCTTGTTAACCCTAGCTGCGTTATGGAGTGTGAATAGTTAAGTAGAAAGTAAGTTTAAAGCAGCGTATGAGAAACCTAAATTATTATATTGTATTCAAAATGAGGCAACATAAATACCTCGAAAAACGAATACACCTACTACACAGACTGCGTTATCTTTTTAAGTGATAGCGCATTACAGGTTGTTCTAGAAACAAGAACCATAAAGACCCGTTCACACTCTTGCAACCGAGTACGATTGAGAGAGACGAGACTCGTTGAAACCTCTTAAAATTTCTTAGGAGGAGAGAACACACTGGCATCCTGGCGCCATTTATGCGGTGACCCTGGAACTGCCTTTTACAAGAGCGAAGGTTTTACGGGATTTCCGAGGTCGAATGTGCGTAACACCTATAAGAAAGGCTCGTTTATAACGTTGAGAAAAGTTTTTCGAGCCAAGAAAGAAAGGGTAATGCGCGAGAGAAATAGAAAATATGCCGGACCGCCAAGTTTACACTGCTACCCAAAAGGTGGCGCCAGTGTGTCCTCTCGTCGTAAGAGAAATTAAGAGGTTCCAAGGCTCCCGGTTCCAAGAGGTCGCAAGAGTGTGAACGGGCCTGAAGAGAACTTCGTTGACCTATTGAAAATGCAAGAAATCTTACGTTCTTCTTGTAGGAGGACGAACGAACATACCATATTGTGCTTTGCTTTGGTTCCCTTCCCCCTTTTTATACCACATACCTCTAATATATCCTCGTTGCCGTTATGGTGCCGGTGCAGTGTGTGAAAGCATTTTTCTTTATACGGCAGCTGTTTTTTCAAAGACTAAAAAGTCACTAAAAATAGGGTCGTTAAGAAGAAAGAAACTCCTTTCGTTAACAAACGGCAAGCCACAGCGAACATGTCGGCATTGCTCAAAACGATCTAATAACCAAACTAAGTACCTGAAATATACTAATTAACTCTTTAATTATCGAGACTAAACATGTAGTTCCAATTCAAAACTTGCTGAGCGTCAACAAATTTTTCTATATCAGTCACTTTTAGGACGACTTGAAGCACGTTGGAAGCCGCGGTCGTGCGATAAATTTACCACTCGTACAGTAGGCACAAGACCATCGATTTGAAAACGCGCCGATGATAAGATTATGATTCGTGCTTTCGCGTCGCCGGACGTGAGCCGGATGCAGGAATGGCAAATTCAGCGCACCTCCAAGCTTCACACGTGCATCAAGTCGTCCAAAAATTGACTGATATTTGACGGGTTTTCGATGACGCTCAGCAAGTTCTTAATTGGAACGAAATGTTTATTTTAAATAACTAAAGAGATAATTAGTAAGTGGAGGCAATTATTTGTTTCTATTTAGTGTTTTTTTTTTTTACAATTTTAACGTTTACCGTGGCTGGCCGTTTCCTCCCAAAAACATTTTTTTTGTTCTCTCAACCTTCCTAGTTTTAGGAATGTTTAAGAACTTGCAAGAAACACCCGGTGGCTAAAAGACAATGGCGAACGCCGCCTATACAGTTACGTTTTTATTGTGCCGTTTAATACGTCAGGCGTCGGACGTCAGGTAGTTCAGGGAGCGTATTTCTGCTTACAGAGAAATCGCATAAGCGATTTTACTGTTCATTTAGATCAATTAAAACGTTTAAATAATAATCTGGACACGGGGCTTCGGCGAGTCGCACTGTCTGTCCATCGCACACCTCTTGCCTACTTTGGTTTTGAATTATTTCAAAGAATATTTAAAAGCTTTGTTTGCAGGTCAACGGGACGCAAGCTACAGGTTTCAGTGTTCGCTCCGCCGCAACACTATACAATGTTTTTAGTAATAGCCGACGTGCCGTAACGAAATCCCCCGAAATGAACCAGTTGGTGCCATGCTAAAGAACATATGCAAGGAAAAATATTTCTTTAACACCTTGGATGGAAAAAGGATGTCATTAAATAAATTGTACAACGATAAAATGAAAGACGTTTACAGTTCTCTGTAATGCCGAATTAGAGCGCAGCTGTTGAGGAGGAGGAGGGGAGGATACGGAGGAGATATTCATGTGTGACGTCACGAGGGTAAACTTTTACCGCTAAATTTGGCAGGGAATGTTTTCCGATAATCTTAGCAGGAAAATTTTCCGGCTAAATTTAGCGTACAAATTCCTCGCTAAATATAGAGGACCAATTTCCCTCCTAAATTTAGCAGAAAAATTTCCCGCCAAATTTAGCGTTAAATTTTCGCCCTTAGGACGTCACGTGTTACGTCATTATGAGAAACGTCCCATAATGCAACGCGCGGTTAGGCCGACGGCGTCGGCGGCGTCGCTCAAGCCGGAAACAAGCGCCAAAAAGCTGCGCTCTAAAAAAAAAAAGAAAAAAAAAATTCGAGTCATATTTACAGCGCGAAACGAATTTGTTGTTGGCGCACGCGGAAGACCGCGTTAAAGTGGAAACTAGCAGTCACGTGACTGGACTGCAGTCACGTGGTGCTTGCGCTCTTTCGGTAGCTTCTTATGGGCTCTGAAACTTTCTTATCTATAGTCGTTTTCTTTTGTTACACATCTTCTTTTGACAAAATACTTTTAGGTTTTAAAAACAACAAGTAGAAGAAAATCGTCACTTCCCTTTTGACTCATACGATCACAAACTAAATCTTTGCCATTTTCTGTTCGAAGGGACGCTGTGTCACACGCTTTAGTTTCTAACATGTCGACTCCCCCAAAGTGACGCCGCTGCTAGACGAAGGGCTGCAGTCTTCGTGATCGCCATGCAGCGGCGTCGCTTTAAAGAAACCGACATGTTAGAAACTAAAACGTGGGACACTGCGTCCCTTCGAACAGAAAATGGAGAAGCTTTTGTCTGTGATCGTACGAGTCAAAACGAAAGTGAAGACTTTCTGATACTTGTTGTTTCTCCAACATCAAAATATTTAGTTAAAATAGAAGCGAATCAATAAAAGAACGACAATCTTTAAGTAACTTTTGGAGCCCACTGGAAGCTCTCGAATGAGCGCGAGCATCATGTGAATGGTGGCCAGTCACGTGACTGTTAGTTGCCACTTTTCCGCGGGCTCTCGCGGGAACCAACTAGTTGATTCCACGTCAGTTTATTTTATTCGTTTTATTTATTTATTTAGCCTAAGGGCCCTTTCGGGCATTACATAGGGGGGAATTTTTACCACCAATATTAGAAACAATACAAACAAGAAAAGAAAAAAAAAAAGAAAAAAGCCACGAAGAAACAATTCAAAGTTGTCATGGCGAAGCAAAGCATATAAAGTGAGAATGCCTTAGGTTTTTTCTGAGATAAAAGAAATCAAGAAGCCTAAAAAGTTTGGTAATCCTGTATGCCTGCAATGTTACTTGGTAAGGCGTTTCATTCATTAATTGCGAGGTTCAGCGGGGAGTATTTGGACAAGTTGGTACGAGCAAATACTGAATTTACTTTGTTAGGATGATCAAAGCGGGACAAAATGCGAATAGCGGACACAATGTGCGTTTGACGGAAAGATGATGAACTATAGTAGACTTTATGGAATAACGAGAAACGTGCGATTCGCCTTCTGGTCGCGAGGGGCATTAAATATAATGATTCTTTGATACGGGTGATGCTACTAGTGGGAGAGTAATCGCCTGCTATAAACCGGGCTGCTTTATTTCGTAGTGACTCAAGACTGTTAATTAAGTAAGCTTGGTGTGGATTCCATATCACTGAGGTGTATTCCAATTTGCTTCTTACAAGGGATGTATATTCCATGAGTTTCGTGTTAGTGTCAGCTAGAAATAAGTGCCTTCTCAGGAAACCTAATATTTTAGAAGCATCCCTTAAAGTTATTTCAATATGGAGGTTCCATGAGAGGCGAGGTGTTAAATGAATTCTTAGATATTTATATGATTGTATATATGTCCTTTCAATATCTGTATTGTTAATTTTATAAGTATGTTCGGTTATCTTCTTTTTTGTAGTGAAAGTCACGCATTTAGTTTTCTTTGTGTTAATCTGCATTTGCCAATGAGAACGCCACCTTGAAATTTTCTCGAGGTCAGCTTGAAGGACAGCATTGTCAGAGGGAGAAGTTATGATCCGATAGATGACGCTGTCGTTTGCGAAGCGACGAATGGTAGAAGCAATGTTGGTATGAATGTCGTTAATATAAAGGCGAAAGAGTAAAGGCCCGAGGACGGAAACCTGGGGAACACCGGATTTAACGGAGACAGGAGGAGAAACAATGTTACCTATAACAACACACTGGTATCTATTTGAAAGAAAGCCTGAAATCCATTTAACGACGCCTGCTTCTATCTTTGCTCCTCTTAGTTTATGTATTAGTCGTTTGTGGGGGACACGGTCGAATGCTTTTGAAAAGTCAGTAAATACTGCATCAGTGCTGAGGGATAAGTGAATACTAGAACGAAGGTCAGTAACTAGTTCAAAAAGTTGAAGTTCACAAGAGCGTCCTCGTTGAAAATCAAGCTGATTTTGAAAAAGAAGGTTGTTAGTCACTAGGTGATTCATTATCTGAGAATAAATACTATGTTCAAGCAATTTGCATGATACGCACGTTAACGAAATAGGCCTGTAGTTTGTGAGGGAATTAGGGTTGCCGGATTTAAAGATGGGCACAACATGGGCTACACTCTAAAAAAAAAAATGGAGGAAAAAAGTAGCAACGGCGCGTCTTCCTCCCTTCTACTGACGCGCCCCCAAGCGGACACGAGAAGGAGGGAGGAACGAGACATTTTCCTCCTTCTCCAGGCAGACTGGAGACAGCTTTTCGCCCTCCCGACTCAACTTCTTTCGGTTTCGTTTTCGAGCAGGTCGCGCACGTTGTTTAATAAATGCTGTTGAGTTGACTGAGCTTCAGCGGCAGCGAAGGCCGCCTGTAATTCCGTCTTCTAGTCCAAACGTGCAGAGCATTTCGGTTGCATTGACGTTTTTATCACTAATTTTATGAAACGAGCAAACGAAGCCGCTAGAAACGGCGAAGTTCCGGAGCAGTGCCAGCAGCGCCACGTACACTGGGAAAGATGGCCGTCTCCGAATTGCGGGCTGCGGGGCTCACGCGGAACTACAGTAGCGAAACCACGCGGAACTGTGTCGACGTTCTCGACGTTATGGAAATCGCAGGAACTGCGTCCAAGACAGGCAGGTTTTGCTGCCGGCTGCCTGGGTGCCTTTCTTGCTGAGTTCGGTTCTGTTTTCCGATGCCGAGTGCGACCGGCGTTCAACGTGGTTCTGTATTTGTGCGTGTCAGCAACATAGCAGCAACATCGTGATGGCAGTGTTGTGGGTTGTGAACAGAAGACTGGAATTATCGCCGATGTGACCGTGTGTTCGCGTATCAGTGGTGTAACAACAAGATGAGATGACGTAAACTGTCGGGCATTGATGCCGCTGGTCGGGCCGTGATCGGACGGGGTGGGGTGTCGCAGGTTGACATTCCGCTTTACATTAAAAAGTTTAATACCACTTGAGGGGTTAGGTGCAATCGATCGACGTGCGGATAGTCATGTTGGAACGCTGGTCTGAACAGTAAGCTCCTATCGTACAGTGGCCAATGTGACTGTCGGTTGTCTCGTGCCCGAGAGCGATTGCGCTCTGGGGAAAGGACTGAACAGTACGAAATCATGACGGAAAGTAGGTATATTTACAGTGTGGAATTTTAGCATGAAAAAAGAATAGTAGGTAAAATCGAAAAAAAAACAAAAGCTACCCTTTATTTCGCTGTTTAAATATACTACGGTCCCTGGAGAAACTGCCCTCAAAGTGGCGCGCTGGGATGCTCGCAAGAAGTTTTCGAGCTCGCCACGGCGTAGCTCCGTACACTTAACACCTGCCGCAAGTCGCGGCTTTGACTGCATTCAAGTTGATCGAAAAGCGATCTCTCAGCCCGTGAAGCATCACTTCCAGCTGAGTGAATATCCGCTCTACAGAGATTAATTCAAGACGGCAATTGCAGCCTTGCGCGAACAGCACAAATAGAAAAACAAACACTACAATAGAAATAGAGGCTACGACGTGCCGCGCGGGGAAACAAACTCATGGCTTCGAACCGCATTGGAGCGGCTTGATTTATTGGATTTCAAATATTTACGGCATGATCGAGCGTTCGCTTTTTAATAAGAGATTCATCCCTTGAGTCATTCAAAATACTGTCAAAGGTATGACATTGCTAGAAAAAAATCAACATGCTGGGAATATTTTTTATTGCTTATTCAGTCACCGAAAAATTCCGTACGTTCAAAACGACCAGTATAAAAGACGGAAAAGCAGCTTTCAAAACTCTCACTCAGCTCGGGTGTAGCGTTCGGGTTAGTGTGCCGTTGAATTGATGTTTGTATGTGCAGTGTATGTGCTCAGTGTATGTTCACGTGGTGCTTGTAGTATGTATAATGTGACTAAAGGAGAGGTTCCCGAAGATCCGTAAGCGCAATGCTGAAGAAATAAAAATATTTTTTTGTAGAACATGAATTAGGGCAGTACCTAGCGCCACCTAGCCTAGCCACTTGCAATTACTCTGCTTGACCCTGCCATCTAGTGGCAAGCGATTTAACCTTTCACGCTACGCGATAAACAGTGGCTTCGAGTTAGTTCTTTTGAGAGCGGCTTTTGGTTTCGCGGATTGGGTTTGCCGTTCCTCCGTGATGTGCGGTTGACGAAGTAATAGTGACTCGAGGAACACCAAAGGTAAGACGTAAAGTGCGCGAAGTAACTGGGTATCGGTTGTCTCCGTTTAACATCGCAGTGCTGTCGACGAGAAGACTGAGTAACTGCTTTCGAAACGCAAGTTTCTGTACCTGTGGGGGGAATCTGGCTTCGGAAATAAACACAGTTCGCGGAAAGCTCGTGTTACGCTTTTATTTGCTGCTCCTCTCGTCCCGTACAAGAGACGTAGGCGTCCTCGTTAAGCCTTATTGAGCTCGATTTGCTCGATTCAGGGCCGCCATAATGAGATGCAGGCGACGGAGGAACTTTGCTCCCCTGCTTCAGGGACGAAAGTTCCTCTCTTTCTGAAGGAACATAGGTTACAAGACCGTTCCTCCCCTAAGGGAGGACTATCGATACCCTTTTTTCTAAGAGTGTAGTTTTCAGTCGTCTGGTAACATGCCAGTTGATAGTGACTGTTTGAAAAGCGCTGCTAGAAGGACGCTGGAACAATCTTTTGTTAGTTTAAGTAGTTTAGTACTTATTCCATCTGGACTAGGGCTCGAATTAGTTGGAAGACGGTCTATTGCACAGGCAACACCCTCACTGGTAATAGTGAAAGGATTCATTTGAGCGGTCACTGTAGCCATTGGCATATTAGTATCGGTTAGAGTCACCTCATTTGTGAACACGCTACCAAAAAATGAATTGAAGGCCTTAGCCGTTTCTAAGGGGTTTAAAATAGCTCCCGCTTCTGACTGGATAGAAGGTGCTGCATTTTTGGCTTTTGGGTTTACCACACTCCAAATGTTTTAGGATTAGAATGCAAGATGTTGTACAAATCATGGTTAAAAATTTAGCTTTTGTTTTCTTGATTTCTTTTTTACACCATCTTGAGTGCTCGCGATAAGACTCCCAGTCACAATGAAGATCTGAGTGTTTGGCTTTTGAGAAAAGTCGTTTCTTTTTATTAATGCAACGTCTCACATTTGTCGTAAATCAAGGATGACTGGCACATGGCAAAATAGTAATTTTCGGGATACAAATTTCAGCCACCTCATTTATTTTATTACGAAAGGCCACCCAGTTTTCATTCACAGACCGGTTGTTCAAAGTTTGCAAAAAATTAAAAGAAAAATTGGACAACAAATGAAACATTGATTGAAGGTCGGCCTTTCCGTCGTCAAAAATCTGTTTCTTTAAAACTTCATGCAATGATGGTCCGGGCCATAATTTTTATATTTTTGTTAAAACTATATATGAAAGCTATGTTCTTGGGAGAAACATTCAGCTATATATGAACGCCGTAACAATTGTTTTCGCTGAGATATAAAATAGAGAAGCTCGAGGCGTGGAAATTGAGAAGATTTCACGATGCTAATTTTCACAGTCATCGTTTTCGCATCGAAGCTTTCATGTCATTCTAACGTTTTTGATACATTTTACAAAAGATACAACACATAAACCAAAAATTAAAAACATCAAAATATTTCTATGCAAAAAAAAAAAAAATCAAGCATGACATAAAAACGCGATTTAGAGACATCTTCACAGTTTTTCTCTTGCAAATAAACCGCCTTTCATAATACTTTACAAAATATATCAAAATGCGCGTCTTTAAATATTCTTTACGAATATATAGAGATAATATGCCTACCTTTAATTATCATCTTGTTATTAACGCGGAAATGCAGCTGATTTTTCGAAATGTTGCAAAATTAGGCGTCGATATTTAAAAAAAAAAAAAAAACTGCATCTTTTATTTTTTTAAACTCCCCTTGGCACTTTGCAGTGACTTAAACTAACTCCTAATGGCAAAACATTGAGTAACATATGACCTCCAAACGGGAAAAGCTACGACAAACCTTCACTCGGAGCGAGCCGACGTCTTCGTTAAAGTGGCTTTGCTGCATAACCTCGCCTTCATGGAAGCTTCGTGGAAGACACTCTGCTCAAGTTAGCTAACTTAAATATACTATACTGGATTTTTTTTTTCTTCTTCTTTTTTTAAAAAAAAAGCTTTACAGATATGTTTAAATTGCCGTGAAATCTCACTTATGCGGTTTGTACAGACGAGTTATACGGTCAGGAGGACATAGTATAGGGTGCTAATTGTAGCGATCAGTCGACTAATTAGGTTGAATTCGCTAATCAACTTTTTAATCAGAGAAGATAAACATATAATTCCAATTAGAAACTTTCTGAGCGTCATCGACAGCCACTGAATCAACTAATTTTCTAATAATCTAATTCAGGGGCACCATTTTATAGCATGCCAAAAAAAACGCTCTATTTGGACGCGTTTCTAGATTTCAGTTTTATATCGGAGTGCATCTCTGCTCCCTGCTTCCCTCCAGCCGAAGAGGGCGACGAGGGGGTGGCTTCGCCACCGCAATCACGGGGAAGCAGGACCGCGGGCGCAAAGATGCGCTCCGATAAGAAACCGGAACTTAAAAACGCGTCCAAATTGAGCGTTTTTCTGAACGGCGCAAAATGCTGCCCTGTCTTATATAGTCCTCCAAAAGAGATGATTTAGTGGTCTTCGATAAAGCTTAGCAAGTTTCTAATTTGAACTATATGTCTATTTTTACTATTTAAAAAGTTAATCAACCAATTATACTTAATTAGCCGACTGATCGTTACGATTATCCCCCTATACTATGTCCCCCTAGCCGTGTAACTCACCTGCACAAACCGCGTAAGTGTAGATTTCACGTTTTTGTTTTAAAGAAATTTGTAAAGCTTGAAAAAACACCATAAAAAGCAGGCCAACGAGAGGTAACCTGGATCCAGGAAGTTCGGCCACTGCACTTTATGTTTACCTAGGAATACCATGTAGAAGCTACTGTGGCCACTGACTCTGAGCTCCGCCCTAACCGCTCATTCGCACTGGAAGCGGATCCGCGTTCGCACAGTGGTTACGAACGCGGTTGTATAAAGATCCAGTACAATTGCACGAGCACTTGATGTCATCGAGTGCGTGTGGAATGTACTGAATCTTTATACAACCGCATTCGCAACCGCTGTGCGAACGCGGATCCGCTTCCAATGTGAATGAGCGGTTACGGAGTGGTATGAACTGGGTAACAGACCATCATCTCCGAATTCTGCCGAAAATAAGATATTATTTTCGAATACTTTTTTTTTATGCCTCGCGTGAAACATTTTAGGTACACTAAAGTGGTGAAGCGGGCGAGTTGGTTCATGACTTATAAAATGAAGAGCATTTATTCGGTTACCTACAGCGCCCTTGCTAGGGCATTATTGTAGGGGGGAAGACAGTACAAGATATACACAAATACATAGTACATAATAAACAGCAGGCTGTGTGACGCGGGAACATTGACAATGACAGCAATAGTAAAATATGTAGATGATAACACTTCAGCAACTTTACCACAAAAACACCAAGAAAAAGATGATAACATATTAACAGCAAAACAGAGATAACTACTTTAACAGAAAATTTTGTAGCGTCGTAAAAAATGAGAAATGTGGAGCAGAGACAATTTCAGCTGGTAAGTTGTTCCAATCATGTACTGTACGGGGAAAGAAACTATACTTAAATATGTTTATTCTGCACCTGTATTCGTGGACTTTCATAGGGTGATCTGTACGGGGAGACACATAAGTTGGTTCTTTTATGTATTGTTCTTTATTAATGCCATTTCTGTTATTAAATATGTTATAAAATAAGGACAGTCTAAGATATTTTCGGCGGTCAGCAAGCGAAGGCCACCCTAATTTGGTACATATAGCAGACGAGCTTTTAGAGAAATCATAATCGCCAGTCACAAACCGCGCTGCACGTTTTTGTATGCGTTCGAGCTCGTCTATACTTGTCTTAGTGTAAAGATCCCACGCGGTGCAAGCATATTCTAAAATCGGACGCACGTTTGCCATATATAAAGTTTCTTTGAGTTTTGCAGGTGCTTGCCTAAAGTTACGTTTAAGGAAGTTCAATGTGCGGCTGGCCTTAGAGGACAGGTAATTAACATGAGAGTTCCAGGATAGTTCGCTGGAAAAGAGAACGCCTAGATACTTATATTCTAAAACAACAGATAAGCTTGTGCCACCAAGGAAATATTCCGTGAGAAGCGGTCGTCGTTTGTTAGTAAACCTGACCAGATTGCATTTGTTTAGGTTCAGAGTCATCTGCCATGTTTGACACCAGGATAAAATAGAGTTCAAGTCATTTTGCAAAAGTTCTGAGTCCGCTTCACATGTGATGTCACGGTAAACGCAGCAATCATCGGCATATAATCTGACGGGACTAGAAATATTCACAGCTAAATCATTTATGTATATCAAAAAAAGAAGGGGACCGAGCACGGATCCTTGCGGGACACCTGATAAGACGCTTACATATGACGAATTCAAACCGTCGAGGACAACATTTTGCTTCCTTCCAACGAGATAGGCTTCAAGCCATTTAAGGAGTGTATTTGGAATATGAATGGTAGATAATTTTTGCAGCAATAGAGTGTGTGATACTGAATCAAATGCCTTTCGAAAGTCTAAAAAGACACAATCAACTTGGCTACCATGGTTTATCGATGTAGCGATATCATGGGTAAACTCTACCAATTGTGTATCGCAAGAAAATCCTGTCCTAAAGCCATGTTGCGTTGGGTGAAAAAAATTATTACCTTGTAGGTGACTAATTAAGTTAGTGTAAATAATGTGTTCTAGTGTCTTGCAGGAAACGCTTGTCAGAGAGATAGGTCTATAGTTAGAAGTTTTAGTTTTGTCTCCACTTTTATGTACAGGGACTACATTTGCATTTTTCCAATCAAGAGGTAACTCACTTTGTTCAAATGATTTTCTAAACAACACTATTAGATATGAAGCGACAGAGGGGGCACAATTTTTCAGAATATAGTTAGAAATGCGGTCTGGGCCAGGGGCTGAGCCTATCTTGATCTTCTGTAAGAGCAACGTGATGCCGTGCTCTGAAAACTCTATGTCATCCATAAGTGAAAACCCATTGAAATTCCGTAGGCTACCAACCATGCTGCCTGGCTGAGTGAACACTGACTGGAAGTACAAGTTGAAGCTTTCAGCCTTGCCTTCTAGATCGTTGCTATAGTCTATACCATCCACTACATCAGGGATAGTAATACTAGAATTTTTCTTGTTTTTTACGTATTTCCACACTTCCTTAGGGTTTCTTCTGAGTTTTTCAGAGAGAGTTCCTTCGTACTTGTTTTGTGCCTTGCGCATTTCTTTTGTTATGTTCCTATTCATTTCTTTCATCTTAAGGTAAAGCACAGTTTCTCTCGATTGACAATACCGGCGAAACAAACGATTCTTTTTGCTTATCAAAGTTCGAAGTTCTCTATTCATCCACGGTTTATCGTTTCGGCGCTTTGCCGATAAGATACGTGATGGAACAAACGTCTGGGTTAAAGATAAATTTTTGTCTTAAAAAGATTCCACGCTGAATTAATATCTAAAGCTGAAGTATGCAGCTGGAATTCTGGAAAAAATGCATCCAGTTCACGCGATAGCGAACCGTAGTCCCCGCTTTCATAGAAAAACACTTTCCGTGGTTGTGAACTTCGACGGCGCGTTGCATTACAGCATATTTTTGCGACAACAACCTCATGATCGCTTATACCAGGTATTGTAAGAACAGAGGACACAATATTACGGTCACTGCATAAAAACAAATCTAGCACATTAGCACTCGTAGGACCAAGCCTTGTTGGCGTTTCCACAAACTGTAATAATGAGTGTGCATTGATCATATCACGAAAAGCTGTATAAAGAAGAGACGTGGACTGAATGATTGGCTGAAAGGAGACCCATTGTACATTTGGCAGGTTAAAGTCGCCTGCAAGAATGGTATATGTTGCCTCAAGGCTCAAAAGAATATTGCTTAGTTAAAACATTTCAACCTAAAATATGCCAGAAAATGTGGGTGAATTGAAACAGAAATGTAGCACATTCTCGCATTTCTTCGTGAACACCTTCAAGCGGAGTAGAAAGACCAAAACGATATTTTAACGCATACCAGAAGTGACGACATTCAGCACGGCTGCGCCCTTGTGGAAAAAAGGTGTATAAAGAAAGAGGGCAGTAAAGGCTACCTTAGCCAGCCGTCAATCAATAAATCAATCAATCTTTATTTGCACGAAATAGAAGAACACGGGAAGCGTGCGTGGCTGGCAGAAAAGTTACAACCCGTACGCTGAGGCGCTGCCAGCCAACTTTCCGCGAGTTAATAAGTAGACACAAACCAAAACACGACACACAACAATTGGACGTTTAGACGCAGACGAACAAATAATACAGAAAGGACAATATATGACCAGTGGACTTGCAGAATAACCCCTTATTCACACTGGAAGCGGATCCACGCTCGCAAAGCGGTCGCGGATCCGCTTCCATTCAATACATTCAATACGTCAATCGATTTTTATGGATCAAAAGAGATTGCCTTTATTGACACGGGGTGATGGGTTGGATCATTGGGTGATTCAGTGTGTTTTTATTTTATCGGTAGTTTTTTGCATTAGCTGTTTTTAAATAAATGTTCAGTTCAGAGTAGGCGAACGTCCTGTTCGCCTTCATTTTTTGCCCTTGTCGATTCTTAGCGCTATTAATTTTATAAATGTTAAGTGCGATTGTTATTGAATTTGTTTAAATCCGAAGCCGAGGCAGCGAGCGCAACGACGACGCTGCCGGATATATGTTGAGGTCTCGGAAGTCAGGCTGGACCTTTCAAACGGGAACTCCCCAGACTACCGAGAGATGGCGGCACTTTTCTGTCTGAGGCGACTTGTGCAGTTGAATTCTACGGCGAAGGCTGGCTTCCCTTTTCTTCTTCTTTAGAGTTCCCTCGTTCCTCTTTTTTTTATAATACATACTAACACGATATCTACGGACTTCCAGCAGGCTACAGCATGCACACTGACGTGCGATTTAGAAGGGAACACCGATCATGTATCTTCATTGAAAAATTCAGAGAGGCTGGCAAGTGACAATACTATATACAGTCAATGACAGCTTAAGAAACCCAGTGCGTGGTGAGTCCCGATTATTTTATTATAGCCTCTATCCAATGGAGTTGACGCGTTAGCCAATAAAAATTCCGAAGAACAAATCGCGAAGCAAGAACCATATTCATCCTCGGTTACGAAAGTATGTGGACGACGTATTGCGAATGAAGCTCCGTGATTATGGGTGAGCATCCTGCACGTCCTTTCCTCTAACAGTGCCGACTAAAGGAATGTCAGTGGTTTGTGTACTAAGGGCACTGCGGGGCAATATATGGATGCAGTAGATTTCGAGTGTTCAAACCCCGAGTGGAGTACGTTTTATGAGCGAGATCGTCACTTTTAAGGTGATGTTGCTAGAAGGGCTTCTTGAGCCATTTGTAGTCTGTAAATTCCAACCACATTCAATACATCAATCAATCAATTAGGGGTGTCTTTTATTATGACCCATTCAAGATCAGACGTCAGTATTGCGATAGTATTTTAGATATACTTTTGAGTATCTGTATCTCTACCAAGAGATATTTAAAATGCACTTTTATTTCAGTAATAAAATACATTTACTATGTATCGATGGTATTGCAATACTCCGCCAGGTAGAGGTATCCCGTTACATTTGTTTTAGATACTTATAGCTCTCGAGTTTTTACAATACCCTGAAAATCACCGTTTTGATGAACCTGCCTCATATTTCTCCCTGTGGAAGGAGTCCACAGGGGGAAATATTAAGTATAAAAAAACGCAAAAAACGTGGTGCAAAGAAAGGTTACTTGCCATTAAGCAGAACGAGGGTGAATAAATAGTTCATACAAAAAGTTACATCGAGCCCTCTTGAATTAAGGCACCTGGGTCGGGATATCATGGGATGAGGTAGGGCAGTGAGTGTGGTTTGGGATCAAAACCATCCTAACTGCTCAAGTTAGGATAAACCTGCTGACTTGAGGAAGTCCAGCAGGAAGTCGAAGATTTCCGTGGGGAGCGCCGCTTCCCCAGTTGGCGTGATCCATTCTGACCATATGGTTAGTCTACACGCACTGGGAAGTTTCATTTAATGAGCTTCCCTGTACACATTGTGTTTAGGGCATTCCCTACACATGTGATGTATGCCTGCCGTGGCTTCTCGCCCGTGACATTGTTTGTCTGGTGGAGGTCCCGTTTTTTTTTTTTTCTCTTGTGTATTATTTTCCTTGCCGCACGAGTCATGGCTGTGCCGGTGCGGAGTCTGTATACAGAGAGACCATACTCCACCGTCCGTAACTGGAGGGTTCAGGACATTGGTCTATATGGATGAAGCTCTTTAACCTTCGCTTCCTTAAGATTTTCTCTTAAGCCTTTCCGTCGATTGGCTTGAGTAATCGCGATCTGGCTGCAGGCGAGCGAGTAAAAGTGGATCAGCTCTGTAGCCGTTTGGTGCGCCACCACATTGCCGGGTATTTTAGAGTGTCCCGGAATCTATTGAATTGTAATTTTTGAAGTGCTTGTGTCCTTTCATTTTGGTTGATGCGATTGACCCCTTCCTTAAGCTGGTACTATTTCTGCATTAACTAGGGCTCCTGTAAAATCTGTAAAACCAGAACTTTTTTTTTTATTACTGCGATAGCAATAGTTTGACACTTGGCGGGTTTCGCGCCGTCGACCGCGCTTCATATCGACGCGGGCATTTTCTCACTCCGCCAAAACATTCTACATTCCACAGGTAGGTGACTGGTGGCCGCTGAGAAAATCCGCTTGGTCCTGGTATCGAACCAGGGGCCTCTCTATTTCCAGTGGAGCGCTTATACCTACTGAGCTAACCAGGAGTTAGACGTCAGTAGAGCAAACGGATTTTATCAGCTGCCACCTTTTTAACATAAACAAAAGTGAACGGCCTGCATTTTAAGGTTACGATGTTAATGCAATTAATGTAAAGTTACAGGCGAGCTGAACAGAAAAAAACGATCATTTACTCTGTGCTGCTCGCCTGCAGCTATTAACACGTCACCTGTTACCATTGCGTCAGCTGACACCATCACGTGACATTGTCGTGTCAAGTCACGTTGCACAGTGACACCAAGCGACTTAATGATATCAGATGACACCTTGAGTCACGTGATGTCATGACGTCACGCGACACTGCTACGTCACTTGACATTCAGAAGTCACGTGACAATACGCCGTCACGTGCCACCATGACGGCTCGTGGAAACGTAAACATGAGACTGCTGATAATGGACACAATAAAAACAAAGCGTTTTCGCTAATTATGCCAGAGAGGTTCTCGGGCGAGAAAACCAATAAAGCTAGGTTAGCGTTGAGCCGGCGAAATCACGGGCGTGATATTACGTGGAGCTAAACGTCTGGAACTTGAGTGCGTGATTTCGGGAGGGTTTTTCAGTGACCATTCACAAGACAGTGTTAGTTCGCGAATAATAACATTGCATAAGACGTTCAGACAGCCACACCAACGACAGAGAACTGTTCATGCATACAGATGCAGTTTCAGCATTCCCTGGATTGCAAAATTGGGAGCGCGATTTTCGAAGTGTTCTTTAATTACCTCAAGGCAGTCCTAGTCTGTGTTCAATAAAGCAATTTTTAACGGGTTCACAAAATCCAGAACTTTATGGAATTTTCGTCCGGTGTTTTACTCACTTTAATAGAAAACGCCAATGCGGACTCTATGGTTTGCGCTCGCACCTTTACCGTTCGTTCTGTTCATGTGCTCCAATTGACACCTTAGCGGCTCCGACGTCACATCTCAGCTGTCGCAGTGTTCCACCTTACTGGTTGCGTGAGTGCCGTACTTTTTGGGTGGTGTTGCGTGCGGGACGGCAGCATCGATGGCCCTCAGTTCAATTTCTTTCAGGCTGCGTTTTTGGGTGGCCAGTCTGCATTTTTTTTTTTTTTTTGCAATCGCCTTTTGACTCGTAAAACACAATAGCGGCTTGATGCGCGCCCTTGGCTGCGTCTGTGTAATATATGACGCTTTCGTGTCCATCAGTATAGTTTCAACTCCTCTGTTGGTGGTTTTTTGTATTGCTGCAGTTTATTTTGTTTCGGGGTGTTTGGGTCCTAATTTGGCGTGTTCGCTCACTGCAAGTTATGGCCTGTCCTCCCCAATGTGGAAGGGGATGATGCATTCAGGTACCCCCTCCGCTGGTAGCCCACTTTTTCTAGGAGTAGACTTCCTGTTTGTGTCTTTTCGAGTCTATGGCTTACTTGCGTTCCCTTTGCAACGTTTTAATTGTGTTCATCTGAGCAGTGGTGGATAGATCTCCAGTGTAGTCATTCTCGGAAGTCCCTGTGATAATCCTGAGGCCTCTTTATTATGGTTCTTATTGTACCGTTTGGGCCTTAGTCATTCGTAAATGGTTATATTCATAGATAGCCTTAGAACCGCTAAGGCTTTGTCTATTATTTTTTTTTTTTTTTACTACACAATGAGTCTTTTACAAAGAATGCCACTCTTTTCGCTTTTGCGTATCAAACGCTGTAAAGAAGGCAAGTGAAGGGGAGGAAAGCACCAATCATGAACAGCAGAGGACTTGCAAGAGTATTCTATCGTACTTGATGGACAGTAGACGACTTTTTTTTTGCAACAGTTTTTGTGTAGATTAGGGTGGCTTAGAGCAGACATCTTCGGCTCTGTTGCTCAACCTCCCCAATCTGGGTGACTCAAAAGCACTCAGCCAACAGTTTGAAAAGCGCCATCACTACATAGTAGGATTTATTTCGAGCAGACGCCTTATGTTAAACATGGAAGGTGGTCATTGGCCTCCGTACCTATATACTGTAAACGACTAAATTTTCGCAAGGACCTCATTTTCGCGGATTTCGCGAATCGCCTAAAAACGCGAAAAATACATCCCGCGAAGAATTCGGGCAATATGTGAACGCTACGGAAGCTACACTCGATTCGCGAAAATTAGAACCCGCGAATAATTTCAAATTTTCAGCTTTGGCCCGATTTGCGAAAATTTGAGCCCGCGAAAATTATGTCGTTTACAGTATGTGGGTCACTGGGACCAGTAATATATTTTTTTAGCTGTTCGGGTGGAATTTGCGAATACATTAAGTCTGAGACCAGGTCACGAAACGGATTTATGACAAAACGCTACGTACGACAAAACCTAAGAACAAATCAGCATTCACGAAGCGATATTGTAGTAAGTATTGCGAAAGTTACGATGGAATCCCATGATAGCTGCAAAGGTGTCTTACGCACATGTTTACGATCAAATCACCCTGGCCAACAGCGTCGCTCAGTTGCTTCGTCGCGACGACCAGTGGACATTTACTTTTACAGCAGAGCTGTTAAGGGCTAGTTTCCCCAGGATCGTGTCCGGTACTAAACAAATGTCGACACCCGTGGTCGACACAACACTCTGGTTGCCGCCGTCACTCATAGATGGCTGTACCTGTCCAGAGTGTTGTGTTTGCCGATTGTCTGCTTGCCACCGTCGCTCATAGGATCGCGGCAACCTTTCCAGCCTCGGCAACCAGACAACTGGTTGCTGCCATCGCTCATAGATGGTGGCAACATTTCTTCGGAGGAAGAAGAGTGGGAACGAAACGAGCGGCGAAGTGCGAGCAGCGCGACTGGTTTCCTCAACCGCCGCGAGGAGCGCGAGACCCATGCGCGTCCAAACTGTCCGATTCGGCGTGCGAACCGCCGGAACGACGTTCGAGGGCGAGGGTTTTCGTCGCACCGGAGCGACGGATGGGGCCTCCGTCCCGGCGCCGGCGTGCGTCAACTTGCTAGATATCGCCGCACGGCTGTCCGAATTTCGGAGGGCCGCAGCCAATGGCAGCACGGATGGCGCGAAGGTCATGTTGTCACGTGACTTTCGGCCCGATCGGGCGAGGAGGCGCTTCGTGGTTCGGGCAGTTCGGGGAAGCGGACTGCCCCTCTTTTACAACGCCTACACACACACATGTGGCGGTGCGCGGTGAAGGAGATGGACGCCATCGAGTTTTCTCGCGCGCACAAAACAAGCTGCTGATCTCGCGCGCCATAGCAAGCCGTCCTTCTGGGACCGATCGAGGCCGTCGAAACCCGAATGTACTCCGTTTTCACCTTACGATGGAGAGCAGCGGACGCTACGAGCCATTCCAATGCCGTGTGAGTGTCACGTGAACTTCGGGAGAGACGCAGCAATGCGCGGTGTGCGTAGTCACGTGATTTGTACGCAGTGCTCGTTTCGCTGGGATGGCTCCTAAGGTCCGCTGCGGGTCCATCGCGATTAAGTGATGTTGAGCAGAAAAGTAACCTCACGGAAAATCTCTACACACGCACACTTTAATAGAATGTAAAAAAATATTATGTTTGTTTTAAAGTCAGAAAAACCAAGAAGGGCGAGGGAAGTATTTTAGTTTTCTAGGCTAGGTGGCGCGAGCTACCGCCCGTTATATATATAGCCATTAGCATTCATCCATCCATTCGGTAGAGGGATACCCGAAACTGGGCGGAGCTGAACGGAGCGACGCAACGACGCGTCGGAAACCATGTGTCGCGAACCGTCCTGTGTGGCGATTCGCAGCAGCATCTTCCCGACAGTTCGCACGCCGGACCGGACAGTTTTGACGCGCATGTGTTTCGCGCTTTAAGTTCCACTGCGTCGAGCGCTTCAGATTCCCTTGCGAAAGAAGAGCAGATCGCTCGCCTGGAAAAATGCCGCCAAGAACCAAAGCTTGAGCTCCGCTGCTCTTCCTTCTTCACCAGAGTGAAAAAGCTGGAAGTTTTTTTGTTTTTTTTTACACGCTCTTCACACGTCCCGACTTCGAGCGGCAAGAAAAAAGAAAGAAGTAAGAAAGACGTTCTCTAAAGCGACCCCGACGGAGATGTATGTTGAATCCACAGATATTCGGAAAAGGCTACAACGTCAACGATCCCACCGATAAAGCGACCGCTAAGGGCTAGCTCGGTACACTACGTCTAGCAAGACACTCTGACGCAGCGTTGCTCCAACGGTCCTTGGCCATGACTGTCTGGCCACGAAGGCAGCGTTGCCAGATGGTCCCACCAAAAAACCGCCAAACGGCTGGAAAGTATATCACAAATATAACCAAAGCCATACAAAATATAACCAAAATAGCCGAGACTACCAAGAATACCTTTTAGGCCTTTTATTGACAATATTTTACAGACATCGAAAACAAGTCCCAGTCTCGTTTTCAAACCTCAGATGCGCCACATTTTTTCTAGATTATGTCGCTTGTCAATTTTTGAAAAGAAGCTCCGGAATGATGAAACTTCGTACAACACTGACCCTTCCTTCTTAGGTTTTCATAAATAAGTACAAAAAACACAAAGTCAGCTTCATTGTGAAGCCCAGGATAAATTATCCTACAGTAAAAGCACAGAATAGAGAATCAGTACTGTCAGAACAATGGACGTTTCAAACCAAAACCCCGAATATCTTAGGTCCATACAAAAATCCCACCCGGCTCTTTTTCTTTATGTAGAACATATAGTATCCCACATTCCGGTTCAGGCTATTTCCAATTGTGTTGTCCTTTCTTGGGGTGGCGACGACTTGAAGGTATTCAATTGTTTAGCAGTGAACCCGCGGACTTCTCATTTTTCGCAAACTAGGGTGTCGAAAGACTCTCACAGTGGGCAAGAAAAGAGCGTTTGGAGTGCTAAGTCTACGTCCGGGTGGAAGTCGCGCTACCGGACCTGTGGTAACAGTGCACTCTGTTTGTTTGGTTTGTGCCACTGAGCTTTGGGGAGACGCTTGAACTCCACAAGCATGCTTCTCTGCTGCATTGTGAAAAAGGCCAAAGTTTATAAAAGTTTGAATTAATTAGCCTTTCTCCTGCCTCCCTCACCTCTCGACTAGCCAAAGAAACACAACATTTTTTTTCCAAACTGATCAGAAGTTTGAAAATCAACTAGCTGAACCTCAAAGTTCGACGTGGAACCTGAGATTCGACAAAAGTTCGCCACATCCCTAGAAATAGCCACATAGCCAACCACCAAATTTCGACGCCAACAAAAACAAAATGCAGCCAAATTTGGTTATAGATAGCCCAATCTGGCAACACTAACGTACAAGCTGACAAAGAGGACGTGTTTTCCGGAGCTCTTGCGAAGCTATGTGATTTTCGGTTTATTTAGTTTAGTTCCGTGTGTGTTTGTGGGGTAGTAGAAAGCAGCTTTAAAGTAGCGGTAGGATCAGGGAGTTGGGTTAAAGTAGACTTTCTAGGTAGGGTCACGAGACCGAACCACGTGCACGTTTGAAACTTTTGGCGGGCTTGTTGGTTGCGTGGCCAGAGGCGTACCCAGGCTTTCTTGGTTTGAAGTTTTGGTGGTATAATTTTTCAAAGGGGGGAGGGGGGGGGGGGGGGGGGGGGCTCGCGCTGTGTGTCTGTAGGCGATGGTGAATACGCGACGGAAGAAGGAAGCAAAGCCTTAAGTAAAAAATGGACCCGATGTAGAATGTGAGAAGTGTGGGCGTTGGTGCTGCATGATGGAGACGGAGTTCGAAAGTGTAGCAGAAGCCGAGGGGAGCAGCTTTACATGGCAGAGTTGCGAGAAGGCTGAAGGTGATTTTAGGATAATAGGAGAAGAATGGGCTACGGTTGAGGAGTTGAAGCGGGAGATACGGGTAGAGCGGGGGAAGCGGGTTCAGCTCGAGGCGCAGGTCGGAGATCTCATTAAGGGAGCCGAAGCGGATGTGGAGGAGATGAACAGGGGATGGGAAAGTTAGATAGAGAGCGTGACAGGAGAGCTAAGGCAAGAACGGGAGCAGAGAGCCGAGCTTGAGCGACAGGTTTAAGGAGCTTAGACAGGGGGAAGAGTGAAAGGCGGAGTTCGAGGAGCATAAGGAGAAGTCTGAGGATATAGTGCAGCAGCTGACAGGAGTATCTGGTAAGGAAAAGGAGAAGGTTACAGAGAAGACGGCGGTCGGGGCGGCAGGCCCAGAGGGACAGTTCACTGGTGGCAAGGTGTTTGTCAGTATAAGAAAGGAAGTTACACAGATGTATAGTGCTGCAGTACATCAGGGTTCGAGGAAGGTAGCAGAGGTTGAGGAATGGAAAGCACAGATAGGCTAGAGGGAGTGAAGACAGGCAGTCGGGGGTTAAGAGGGTGCTGGAGGTAGGAGACTCGAACATAACAAGAACTAGGGAGGGCTGCTGGACAGGGTGAAATGCATGGGAGGGTAAACGTAGTGGCCCAGTCAGGAAAGTGCATCGGAGACGTTATGACCAAAGCGAAGGAGGAGGTGTACGAAAACTGAGAGGGAGAAAACCTAGTGGTAGTACATGCAGAACTAAATTATGTGTTAAAAGGACGGAGCCAGAACCTCGACAAGCAGACAGAGTTTGGGTTACGTAAGCTGAGGGACGTCTCTGAGATGGTGCATGTGCAAACATGCACTCTCCCAGAGGTCTGGGGAGAGTCTTTGTAGATAGAGAAGCGGGTGGTGGAAGCTAACCGGGTGATAAAGGGGATGAGCCGACGATTTGAGTACGGAGTAATCGAAGTAAGCAGGGTGGTGTACGAGGCTCCCTCCGACCTTTCACAGGGGGCATCCACTACAGTGGAACCACTGGTAGCACGGTGGGCGATAGGATTGGGCGTCACATCGTACATTTTCAGGGGGGTCACAGAGCCCTGACGGCGCCGGTGTAAATGAGGGCCAAAATGTAGATCTGGAGGAGAGGGTTTTGGGAGGGTGGGAGGAAGCCTCGCAGGAATAGGAAAAAGAAACAGCTTAACATAGGGTTCATAAACATGCAGGGAGGCAGGAACAAAAAAAAGTGGGAGGAGATCGAGGAGCAATTGGAAAGCGAAAACTTTGCAGTGAATGAATTAGCAGAAACACTTCTGAGGGATATGAAAGAACCACCATACATACCGGGATATTATTGGATGGGATGCAACCGGGCCAATGGGGAACGCAAGGGAGGGGAATTAGGGGTGTTAGTGAAGGGTCAGGAATGGAAATGGGAACAAGAAGGCTGCAGGGAACACATGTGGATCACAGGCAATATTGGGGGTTTGGACACAATCCTGGGTTGTGTGTATCTAAAAACAGGGAGTGATGCAGGGAGGAAAACGCTGAACCCTTAACTTGTATATCAGAAAACGTTAGGGAAATTGGCACTAACAGGGAAATAATTATCCTGGGAAACATTAATGCGCATTTGGAAGACTTTGATGGACATACTGATACTATAGGAGAATGTTAAAGGAGTTCTGCAGAGCTCTTGATCTGCTATTGGTTAACGCTCAGGTAAAATGTGATGTAAAATTAACATGGTAAAGAAAGAACTAGCACTCGACTATTGACTACTGTTTAATGTCGCGGAAGCTATACAACAGATTAGGATGTATGGAAATAGATGAGGAAGGCTCAAAAAGACTGGGGAGCAACTAAAGAGAATCAATATCAGATTCGGCACAGTAAAACCGGAAATGTGAAATCAAAAACACGAAGGCAGAAATAACTCAAATGATAAACAATTACAGGACGTACCTAAGCTAATCCAGAACATAGTATCCAAGCAACCGGAAATAGAATGGACATATCAATGCTTAGTGTTTTCAAAAGTGAGTTAGAGAAATACCGAATCAAACAAGGACCAAGAAACTAAAACGCAAGCTCAAAAGCTGGTGAGACGTCAAGCAGCATCTAGAGAACACAGATCTCAATTGAACAAAACCAGCAAGAAAATCAAGCTGGTCAAGCTGGTTTAGCTGTTTTTTTAATTTGGTTCGAGCTGGTTCGAGCATGGTTAGGTTGTAATCAAGCTGGTTCGAGCTGGTCAAGCTGCTCTTGCTGGGAGCGCGCACGCCAAGGTCGGCTAGAGGTGGTCGAGCTGGCATTGCTGGGAGCGCGCGCGCCAAGGTCGGCTTGGGCTGGGGCGAGGACACGTCTTGTTCTTTGTCCTCTCGTTTTCGGTAGACGACCGGGCGCTTCAGGCGCGCTGCGAGCTTCCTTTGTGTGCGATAAAAGAGAGGAAAAGTGGTAGGAACGGAGAATTTGAGATACGTTTGGCTATCTTGACCAGATTTTCGAAGGGACGGCTGTGTGCGCGTTGTTTGGAGATTACTTGAACGGCGGTGCAAGCGAAGCGGGATTCGTGGAGACAGCGACCGGCAATCCGTTCAGCGCGGGAAGCAGTCGGACGCCCCGACTGAGGCGTCATTTCATGTCTTCGAACATGTGTGTGTTCGTGAATGATGGTGGTGCCGAGGAGTATCGCCAATGCCATCCAAGCCACGTGGATTTCCTTGCCTCTGTCGACTACGTAAGAGGCCGCTTCGCCCCTATTACTGGCGGGACCCAGGTTCGCTTCTTTCATTCGTATAGTATTTTTTATTGTTAGAGCCTGTTTTTGGCGCTGTCTAGTATTTTTCGTGTTGAGAAATAAGCAATCTAGTTATAATAGCATTGTTTTTTTTTGTACCGAGAACCACTGTCTGTGCGTCGGTTAGTACTGTGTCAGTGCAGCTCATGTGAGCAGGCCACGAATACGAAAATAAAAAAATGGGACCCCGAGCTGGCTTTTCTGAATAGTTTTTTTTTTTTTTATCCTGTGTATTAATTTAAACTGGTTAAACTGGTGGGGAAGTACACCAGCTTAACCGTCATGACTAGTTCACCCTGCATGACCCAGCATTTGCCCAGCATTCACCCAGAATGCACCCAGAACTACCCAGTACGACCGGGCATCCAACCAGCTTGACCAGCACGGCAAGCTGGGCATGCTAGAGCAATTACCCAGCATGAATTTGGGATGCTGGGACCACCTTGTGCTGGGACCAGCTTGACCAGCATGGCAAGCTGGGCATGCTGGAGCAATAACCCAGCATGAAGCTGGGATGCTGGGACCAGTTTCTGCTGTTTTTTTTTTCAATAGGGATGGGCAAAGAAAAAGGGGGCCACACCAGCCGAAGTAGCATCAATATGAAAGGACTTTCAGGAAAGAAACTGGAAGGCATCAGCATTATTACAGCCCGAAATTGGAAGCTCAGGAGTCCAGTGGATGATAGAGATAAACCAGAAGGATAGCAATGCGCCAAAAAGGTCCTGGGAATACATCAGTTAAAGGAAAAAATGACCAAGGGGTACCAGCAGACACTAACCACACAGGAAGGTACAAAGGTAGAGGGGGAAGAGGCAAGATAATACATTAGACATACAATCGAAGCAGGACGTTCGGAGTTAGAACGAAATCAGACCGTAGAGAATGAGAGGTTCTACACAACACAAGAGGAGGATCATAGTGAAGGAAATTAAATAACCACAGGAGACTAGGAAAAAGCAGGAGGAAAGGTTTCGGCTGGAACTGCGACAGGTTCAGACGGCATACCAATAAGGCTGATCAAAGTTCTCGGAAAAAACAAGCAAATTGAGACTTTGGTAGGTGATTTACCAGATAATTACGGGAGGGGAGGCACCCAGTGACTGGAAAGTGAGCAGGGTGATATTATTATATAAGGGCAAGGGAGACAAAGAGAGTATCAAATCATACCGACCAATCACAGTAACTTCAGCAATATACAGACTGGCTATGCAAATTGTAAAAAGAAGAATGGAAGAGTAGGCCGAGAGAAAGCAGATTATTGGGGAGCTTCAAAACGGTTTCAGAAGGGATAGACGACTAGATGATGACTTATTATAATCACTTGGTGCATAGAGAGAGCAATGGTAAGTCAAAGACCATGATGGGTAGTATTTTTCGACAACAAAGGGGCATGTGACAGTGAGAATCACAAAAAAAACTCTTTGACCAACTGAAGGGATATGGGCTAGGGGGAACCATGGTTAAATTTCTAGAACGGGTTTATACGGAGTACAGGGAGAACATGGGAAGCCGAAACTACACGTCCGCCAGCAGTAAAAAGAGGACTTAGGCAGGGTTGCCCATTGTCTCACCTGCTCTTTTAATATACCTCGGTGAGATGGGAAAAAAAGATTAGAGCAGTGCAACCTAGGTTTTGAAACGACTTACATGGAGGAAGGGCATAAAGTAAATCAAGTATTGCCAGGGTTAATGTATGTAGACGAAATTGTACTCGTATCGGGAAGTTATGAGAAAATAAAATAACTAATTAGGATTTGAAGCAGAGAAGGGCACAGTTTAGGCCTAAACTTCAGTAGGGACAAGTCGGGTATAATAGTTTTCAAGGACAAGAAGGGGGAACCCCAGGAGATACAGGACACAATAATAGAACACGTACAAAAGTACAAATATTTGGGAGCATGGCTAAGTGAGGGAAGAAAGTATCTAAAAGAACATGAAGATATTGTAATAACGAAGGTGAAACGAGATTCGGCTATTATGAAACACAGGGCACTCTGGAACTATAACAGATTTGAAGTCGTTAGGGGTGTATGGATTGGAGTCATGGTGCCAGGACTGTCATTTGTGAATGCGGTATTGTATATGAGGTCAGAACTCCAGGCAGGTTTAGAGATACAGCAAAGGAGTGTGGGTAGTTTGGCATTGGAGGCATATGGGAATACACCAAATTAGGGAGTAAAGGGGATATGGGTTGGGCATCTTTCGAGAGTAGAGAAGCGATCAGTAAAGTAAAATTTGAACAAAGACAAGCTGAAATTAAGAATACAAGGTGGGTAGGGAAAGTGCACAAGTATCTATATATGAAGAGACTAAACATTAAGTGGACAAACCGAACCCGCAAGCTGAGATCTAAATACATTCAGCGAGATGGGGCCGATCAGAGCATATCAGTAGAAAAGGAATAAAGAAAACATAGTAAATTTTGTTAAGAGAGAATGCAGGGGAAATAATATTTAATAAGATACAGGGCACAAAAACAGGAAAAAAGAAGGAACAGTTTTATGATGGGGAGGTCATTCCTGTTTGAAGCTAGAACGGGGTGCAAAGAGCGAAAGCATGTAGGGCTTTATTCTAGGAAATAGACACTCTAGGCGACGTATGCAACCGCGAAATGGAAACTATAGAACATGTAATTTTAATGCGCACGGGGCTTCGTCCCACCCTCTTGGGGGGATGACTACAGATTTGGAGGGGACACCGGGATTTACAGACATGGATGGACGAATGAATAGGGAAAAGATTGCGGTAACTAAGAGGAGATTTGAAGATTGATGGAAAAGATCTAGAGAGGGGTGAAAATACAGATAATAATAAGCATTGGGAACACATTAAAGGGAGGAGGGTTGTGTTAGAACAAAGGTTATCCAAATTTAGAAAAGAAGGGACGACGAAATGTTAGGCTATAGGTGGCGCAAGCTGCCGCCCGTTACAAAGGGTTCGTTTCTTTTACTTGTCCGTTGTTTTTAGCGCTTTTACCCTCAGACACATGAATCACCAACTAGCCCAAGTGCATACCCTTCTACAAAGGGTATAGCCATTACCATCCATCCATATATCCTATGTGCCGCATGCCATAATGAGAGCGAAACACTAAAGAATTTGGTTCTGAACTGCACGGGACTTCGCCCTCCCCTCCCTGAAGGGGTAACGAATATGGCCGGGGCCCTGGGTTTTGCTGACGGGGATTCAAGGGCGGAAGAGAAAAGGACTACACTCACAAAGACGTTATTAGAAGATTAGTGGAAATTATCTAGAGAAACTTTAATGATGCACAACTAACTAGCACAGCTGGGGACAGGCGGGACAGAGAAAAGTTGGGACTCCCTCCCACGTGGGAGGGAGTTCCAACAGCCCACAGTCTCAACCCTATCTCCCAGTGGGTCCGGTGCTGCAGGGTAACACCGACTAGGTTTGACCAGGGGAAAATTGGCGGCTCCTTCGCCTGAGAGAGGATGCGGGGGGGGGGGGGTAGTTTTTTTTCCAATACCCCTGGTGATATGCCACACTGTTTGGTGATAGGGGGAGAAAATTGGCTGAGAAGAGGATGAATCATATGTTTGTCTTTTTAGACTTGGGATAGATAGCCCAAGCTACAGCCCGTTACAAAGGGCACAGCCATCAACATCCATCCTTCAATCCATCCATGCTGAATGGAATATGCCCGCACGACCCCTGTAGATCCTTTCCGTATAAATAGCTTTGTCGCTTACCTTAATTTCCGGTTAAGAGTTCACTCTACTGCACTTATCATCGCCTTGTTTCCAGAGGCTGTGGTGGCGAACACTCTCGTCGAAAAGGGGCACTCTCATTTGTTCTATGTCCTTTTTATGTGATATCGAAATCTAATAAGCGCCGCACGGATTAGCTTCGTAACATAGGGTACGTACACCTTGTTATTAGTATGTTCTTTTTATTCCGACACGACGGTACGTCAACACTGTCGAACTACAGCAGTTTGTGCGAGCTACGCGATGCAAGTCCAACCTTCCTCTGCCGAGATAGCAATGCGGGCCCAACCATCCTCAGCATCGAATATAGCAATCAAAAAAGATAGGTCCCAAAGCGCTTACCAAGACGCGGTCCAACAGCGCAGTTTCAGCGCTTCGATCAAACACGCGCGTGTCCGCTCCCAGTTTGAACAGGTACTTGACATGGCTTTTGCTGACACTCTCGTAGTTCAAACTTATATTGTGCGTCAACTTGCCCCTGCATCCCCCAGGTCGCCAAAAACGACACGACGTTTTTTTTCCATGTGCGCCACTTTGCAATCGAGCGGCGCGGGCCGTCTCCTTTTAGCAACGATGATAGTTCTGTTCACTTCGTAGGGATCAAGTCCGTGGGAGTCGACGAAGGTGGTTATCCCGGCCTCGGCATTCGGGCCCGTTTAAATCGTGGTAGCGCGTTCATTTCACACACGGACATGATCACCAGACAAGCGTTGGCGGAAAGGCCACCTGCGTTTGTTGTAATTAAACTCCCAACCAGATACTTTGCCGGCTGAGCTAAACACACCGGGTGCAGGAGTGGGGAGCTGACAGTAGCTTTAAAAATTCAAACTTTATACAACTTGATCATGCTGACAAAGACCGAGGCGGGCAGAATATGTTGAGCGACCATGTACTCATGATGTGTGTGGGTTCTGGATTCTCTCTCTGTGTGATAGGGAGCGGGGTAGGTGTGTGCGGTGCTTGCGATACCACGCACTTAATTTGTATGGAACCGAAAAGAAAATAAATATAAAATTCTTGTTCATTCAGCATGAGGTCGGTCTGCCTTTGAGAAGCGGCAAACTGGTTTACGTAGTAGGTGAGAAATTTAGCCAGTGCAGTATACCATTGTTAGTCTGGGGTATATACCGTGCATCAAGCAGTATTGATACATGACCGCACGCCGGTACGATGCACATTCAAATTCGAGCGAGCCCTGAGGGGTAGGGATTGAACCCTGGGTTCTGCAGCGTGAGCTTTCGCTCCATGCCCAGCGAGCTGTGCTGCGTTAACCAACTCGGCCACTGAATATCTACACCCCCCTGGAGCGAGTATTTGATTGTGAACCTGCTGTGAACCTGCTGTGGCAGGTTCACTGAAGAGTGAACCTGCCACAGCAGCTATTTCTTCTAGCCGCTAGGTGCCGCCGATTTCGCTGGAGTCGCCTATAGCGTAACAAAAGGTTTCTAATAGGGAGATATCGTATAACATTTCATATATATAATTAGTGCCTTTTTCGATTTGCGACGTGGTTTCCGCTGAGGCTTAACAGTACAGTCATGACATTCTTTTAATTGCGATGTTTTACGCAGATTTAGCAAATTCAATGAGGTAGTTGAACTTTCGCCCAGATTTTATTAGGGTGCTTCATACCCCTCAACTTCTTATTTACGCTCGTACAGTTTGATTCTGCTGACTAATATATGCGCAACAATATAGTCAAGCAGATGTGGCGGCATGTTTCACTTGTCGCGGTTCTATTCTGTGGGCTTCTGGTTGAAACTCCTAATCACCGCCGAGTTTCGTCGCGGTTGACGTTTGGATATTCCAAATCATGCTTCTATTAAAATCAACAATATCAAACCGAAATATTTAGTTTTACTTCAATCTATCATAAAACTATTATTATCCCCGCAGCCCAAATAAATTCAATCGTATGATTTTGTTATCTATAAAAGGTTTTTGCCGTACTGCTAAACTTCATGCGTCACCTAGGTTAGACCGGTGCGGGGCGCACATTAAACACGAAGGATGTGTTACCGTACGGGTGGGAGTCGTAAAAGCATTGCTTGTATGCAAGTTGAAACCGAGCCCTGACGCAGCAGGGTTCGTGCCCAATCTTTACCTCTGGTAGGCGAAGCAGAACCTCCAGCAGTACGAACTCGTTATACGGAAGGCCTCCCAGGCTGTTTTCCTCTTCGCATAAACACTGCCACCGCCACTAGTAACATCTCCCCTCCAAATATACTTTGTTTTTATTGTTTACCTTCTTCTATCATTAGCTGGCTATATTGTCAAGCTTGAGAAAATTTTCTACCTTCACAGGTTACGTTAGGCTCGGGATATATATATTTTACCACTGTCCTTCAAACAACATTCTCGAGAAGAAAAAAACACGTTCCTTGTAGACTTAGAATTCATGATTAAATTTTTTCTAACTTGTTTTAAGGATCATCTTTTTTTTTGTTCATTTATGCATATAACAGGTATCGGGCTTTATAAAAACGTGGTTTCATACGCAAAAAAAAAAGTCATCTTTCTTTTTGGCTTTCTAGTGTTATCCTCGAATCTGCGCTAACTTGAAACTCTGCGAGCGGGGTGTGCCTTAATGGAAACAAATAAAATAACGATTATAATCTGGCAATTAATAATCCGCTTACCAGTACTCGGAGGCTAAAAAAAAAATTGCCCGCCTAAAATTAGCAACGGAAAACTCCACAGGCCCTTGAAGAGTCCCGGGCCTCGTAGAAAACTCACCAAGGCAGCCCAGTAATTTAAGCACATAAAGACGAGAAAGATAATCCGGTTGTTAGCCGTCATCCTACGTGAAATGTTCCCAGCCAACAAAACACTCATGAAAGCTTACATTTAAGTGGAAAATAGGATCCTGAATAATCTTTTCAAGAGCCACGCGTTATCTCTCGTGCTCTTGTCACTCAACGAATATAATTAACGTAGTTTTCGAACCCTACTCCGCACCCGGTGCGTAGTCGGCACCTGGTTCCTATTGTCCGCACGTAAACAAATTTCTTACACAGCACACCTTAACAAAGGCTTTCTTGATTAGCTCACAAAGAATCTTCTATCATGAATTGATCATCAATAGCATACTCTGTCATTCCCAAAATCTCTCACGTCCCATCATAACAAAACTATTAAGAAAAAGAATGCAAGCCCTTGTAGAGCCCGCACGTGTAAAAAGTCCGTACCGCGTAAAAGTTTAGCGTTTACACATGTACATTCCGCGGACTATGTTTAAAAAAAAATGGGAACTGCGAATAATGTGTCATGCCAAGTAATATCAAGAGTTAACTCCAGAACTCAAAAACGATATTTTTTTATATTTTTGATTACTTTTACTCGACTTTTTTGTTGTTGTTTTTTTCGCAAAGAGAATTTTTTGAGCCAGATCTAATTCAAGCTTCGCTCTCAACATTCCTTCGGAGAAACAGACCTCCCAGTGCCGTAGCATAAAGTGGAAACTTTTCCTTCTAGTTTCCCTACACTCGCTTCGCTTTCGAGTGAGTGTTCTTAAAAAAATATTTTTCGCTCTCAAGCGTCATCTCAAGCACAGCTCCAGATGACGCCACCAGTTTTTTTTTTTTCTTCTCTGACATTCATTGCACTGATTATTCGGCTTCTGTACTCGTTTTGTGCACTTTTCCTTGACAAATCACGCGACGACGTTCTATACACTAGTGTAACTGTACATGCTTTAGTTCATTAAAATATGACCAGCGCAGCGTTTATGGAACACAAACTTACGCTCCAGTGTTTCGTGTGACTTTCGCAGCACCCTATCACTTCATATAAACCAACCCAAAATTAGTTTAAAGACGTCAAGTATGTTCGCCCTGTCCATTGCAGCCAGACATGTTGGCAAAGCGTCTGGGCATTTGATAATTTTAGACGTCGCACTGCCAGCTAGACAGCTGTCTAGTAAGTCACACGTCTGCTCTTTTCAGTCTCGGAGACAGAATTAGCTAACAGAAAGGGGGCAGATTGCGTCATGGAACCTGTAGCTATATTTGTGTCGGGTGGTTTCCTTGTCCCATTTTCCTCGTTTAGATTCTCCACTTCTTTCCCCCTCCCGTCCCGTAATTTTTCTTTGTCTCGAGCAGTTTGTTTTTACATTTACTTGATATTTGGTTTCAAACACTACTTCTATGATCCTACATTATAATCTCTATTTGTCGCGAATGGTTGCATGCCCAATGAATTGGAACGCTTAATTCTTGCGTGGTTTCAGTGAGACGTGTATCTACACATTCCTAAATATTTGTTCTTGCAAGGAATATTTTTGATATCACGTAGCAGTGCCAGGTAGCGAGGTCTCAGTGTTGTTACGCAGAATACGTTGTAAGGCTATGTAGGAAGAGATAGATAAAGAGAAGCAACCGACACAAGTTGCTCCACCACACTCCTCTAGATTTATCGAATTTGAATGACTCTACGTACTAAGTTCTATATATATATATACATTCCATCTGCAAGATATTTTTTTTTTGTCAAACTATGATGAAATCGAGCTGAATCTTGTTTTGTATACTAAGTCATGGTTTTACTTGTACAGCATAAATCAATAGGTAGCTTCCGTTTTGCTTGCTTTGGCCCTTTAACTCTTCACACCATGATGGGTAATAAAAAAGGAGCTTTGTTCCTCCTTCCTATATCTGAGCAGCCTTCACTAAAAAATTTAAAATACGCTCATGGCGTAGGATACATATTCACGGAAATTTCGTTTTGCATAATCGTTCTTATTGTGCGTATCTTAATCTTTCTCATTTGGAATACACAAACTATTGCGGTTATTAATTACACTGATTTTATAAAACATTTTTAGCTCTTCACTAATAGCCTACCTGCACGGTGGTTATTTGTGCTTTCAACAAATATATAAAAGTCAATAAATATTGCGGAGAATTTATCTTCCAACTGATTTTAACAATAAATTGTATTTCATTTTCAAGAATAAGATTACAATAATCTTGCGTCTTCTATCCGACAAGTTTTCTATTCATAGTACTCGCTTGCGTAATGTAGGTTATCAGACAATACTCACGTTTTTTCCAGCCCAGCAACTAAACTATGCAGAGAGGTTCATTTGCGCGTAAAGCTGATCCTGAAACTCACAAAACAGACATCACTCAAACAGTCCCCATAAATAAATAATTCATTCTCATCTGATACACGTATATAATACAATGCACGAAAGTTCTGGATAAAACAAAAAAGTAGGGGTCGAGATCACAATGTCACGCTCAAGTTTTCATCGCTCCACGGTCTTGGTTGTGGTGGCTTCTCCCTCCTTGCTGACGCTGCGGGCGATCTCGCAGCGGACAGGGATCACGTACTCGACACCCTTGCTCTTCTCGACGGGCAGTGGAATCTCAATGACCAGCTTGTTCTCGGCAGTGAGTCGGCAGGCAATCTTCTCCACGTCCACGCCCTCGGGAAGCACCACGTTCCTCCTGAGCTCGCGTCGAATCTTGGTGTCCCCCTCTGTGTGCTCACAGAAGGCCCTGACGTTGAGCTGCCTGCCGACCGCCTTGAGCGTCACATCGTCCGCCTTGAAGCCTTCGACGTCGATCTCCACCGAGATCTTGTCCTTGTCCGTCTGGGCAGCACCTTGACCTCCTTCACGACGCTCTCCTGCCTCTCGGGCCTGGGAGCACCGTTGTACGCCGACGACGGCAGGAGCGAGGACTCTGGGAACATGCCATCCAGGTACCGCATGCAGTCGGGAACTCCTTGGCGAATTCGTCCATCTGACGCCTGACGTCGGACGCGCTGGTACCCTCGAAGACCACGGTGAAACTTCTTCACCTCCGCCTGGTCTGCGTCGTGGAGTTCACGGGGATGTCGACGGAGCGAGACATAGCTGCACTGAACACTCGGAGACTTCTGCGATGAACCCGCCGGTCCAGAGACAAGACAAGAGGGGTGTCTGGAGACTGCCGCTGTCGAATAACACAGACAGGCGAGAGCTGTTTTCTCGTACCCGGGGCCGCCGGTAGCTTTATATAGCGCCTACGCGGTTGAACGTGAAGTCCGCGGCCCGCTTCCAAAAAAGCAGGGCTTCCCTCTCCCCTTTAGCTTTCGGCAGCTCATCAGCGCAGCCATGTGGAAGGGGGCGGGGTGGACTGCTTGCGCGCGGCCAAGGCGATGTCATGTCGTAGGCACGCGTGCGCTGGGTGCTTGTAATCCTTCTTCATTGGCTGTTGTGTTTTTGGGGGGCCAACACGTCACTGTCGGATAAATAGGTTGAGTCAGGACATGCGTCAGCGACACGTACTCGTCGATGAAATACGGCCTGTGAGGACGTAACCTGTGTTCGTAGGTGCCCTCCCTTTTGTCTCACTCCATGAAGAGGTGATTTATTTCTCTCCCACGGTGTTTGCCGGTGACACACGTTCGAGTTTCTCGTGTTTCATTCAATTCTAGTGCAGTGTGGAAGTATAGTGGTCGAGACAAATGATGTCAAGCGTCCTGTCGGCGGGAACTGATTTGCAGCTTTTGCTTGGGAATATTGATTGGCCCTGACGCAAGCCTTTTTTTTCGATTTTTGACGCATTTCTTAAAATACCAAAAGCAAATGGGGGAAAGATGGAAGGTCTTAGGGGTTCGCATTCTCCGCATCCCCCTCGGCCATCGACCTTTATGACCCCGAAAGCTTTTATTGTCACTTGAAATACTGAACTGGCTCAGAGAAATTGAAAGTGGCCATATCTGTTTATACTTACTGGTTAAGACTTAGGGATTATCAAACGTACAAACACAAGGATGGTCATAACAACACATCTTTGTCCTGGTTATTTCTTTGATCTTTTTAAATATTTGTAGCCCTACTAGTTATCAAAATAAAAACAGATTGATTAATCATTATCTTGCAAAGTGTATAAAGCTAAAAGTGCCAGCCACTAAACAACATTCGTGAAGAGACCACCAAAAATTCGAACGCACCAGCTTGAAATCTAGGTGCCGAAAGTTAATCTCAAAGCTACGGGAAGAAGCAAGGCAAAAAAAATGCACTGTGGTATGTTTTTGCACGAGCCCACAATATCTTCTCACCAAAAGCATTTCAATCAACCTGAGCCTTCCTTTCATTACCACGAGAAGGAAGCGCAATAAAAAAAAAAAAACAAAAAAAATCCATAAAAGGGTGGAAGCTATAAAGATTTGGGAAAAATACACATTTTCAATAAAGATTTTGCCTATATTAATATATAAAGTGATTAAGAAATGAAATAGGAGATAAAGATTTTCTGCGGTAATTCCTGTCTCGTTACAATGACTAATCGCGATATGTACTGGGGAGCTTATACGGCTCAGGAGGACATAATCTAGAAGGATAATCGTCACCAATTCACGTCGCTATAGTAGTGACGCGATTATCGTATTAAGTAACACTAAAAGTGGATTACTTAATTTAAATTAGTTAGAATAAGCATGATATAGATTCTAACTGAACAACTTTTTGGGCGTCAACCATAAAATTCCCAAAGAAGTCAATTTTAAAATACCTGAGGCACCGGGTTTTTTTTTTTTTTTTTTTCGGGATACCAGCGTTTCTCTGTTGCCGGAGTGGACACATTTCATGGCGCATCCACACGCTTACCACGTGTTTCAAGTGTTTCTAACTTGACTTATTTGTAGCTTTATATGACGTTCAGCAAGCTTCTTAGTGGAACAATATGCTTATATTAACCAATTAAAATTTAATGAACCCATTTTCTTTAATTATCCGATTTATTGTGAGCATTAGCCCCTATATTATGTCCCCCTGACCCTAAAACTCACCAGTACAGACCGCATTAGTGTACCTTTCACGGCTTTTATATATATATATATATATATATATATATATATATATAATATATATATATATATATATATATATAGATATAAATCTCATTAAATAAAAACACGTAACTTGTATATGAATATATGTAGTTACGCGTTTATTGCATATGTGTTACAATAGAGTTCCTTGTACTCTCAGATTCGACGTATACGTGCATGGTGCTTATACTATATGTAGCGTGTCTGTAATACCCAGGCTCGGTCTACAATGGGCCGTAAAAATCGGCGCCTGCACGTGGTAATCTAAACTTTTTGTCAAAGGTGTATTTCACAGGTCGGTTTTATCATGTATAATTACAAATCGTACCTCCCGTTCTATAAAATATAGGGCCAAATATTTGCCAGGGTCAACGGCGGATGGCAAGCAGACGACCGAGTCGAGTGGCGGGGCGCGTTTGGCGCGCGTATTGATAGATGGCGTCGGGAGCAGCGTCGGAAGGTGTAGCCGACCAGCGAAAGAAAGCAGACGACACGCAGACAAAATCTGTCGGCAGTAAGAGCACCGCTGGCGCCGCCGTTATGCAACCGTGTTTTCTTTTATTTTTGTTACTTCAAAATTTACTATCATTTTTCGCGTTTATTAAACCAAAAGTACATTGCAAAACTACAATTTTCATTTTAACTGTTAATAGACCATGGTCGTCGCAAGCAGTCTCGTTGAGGAGGTAGCGCCATCTATCAATGCCTGCGCCAAACGTACCCCGCCAGCCGACTCGGTAGTTGCGTCGCCGTCCGCTGTTGACCATAAGAGGTTTGTAGCCATATTTTTTACAGAAAGGAAGCTACGCTTTGTAATTTTACAAGATAAACCGACCTCTGAAATACACCTTTCACAAATGTATAGATTTCTACGTCAAAGCGCCGACTTTTACGTCTCATTTTAGATCGAGCTAGCGTATTTCAGACACTTTATATATTACATTACGTAGAATCACATAGGCTTTCCCGTTCATACTACGAGCAGCCGGTGCTGCAGGGGCCTGCGTGTAAGAAACTAATTACATTTTTTTTTAAGTTGCTCAAACTAATTTCAGATACTGATTTTAAAGAATAGATACATCCGAAGCTGCGTGAAGATTATGAATGTTCAGTTTCTGAACTCTCTTAGATTCGCAGTAGTGTCACATTATAAAACTTTTAAAGGCCTAACGTTTCTCTACTTCTGAACTGATTGTTATGTGAGGTTAAAAGGTGTAGACTGACGTATTATTCGGAATGTACAGAGCCAAATATTTTAAAATGTAAACTGGTGGTATTATCTTACGTAGATAAGTGAAAGGAAGTAATTACTTTTATGGTAATCAGCAATGCGACAAATTGCTAACTTGGTTGCCAAAATAATGTACTTTCTCTAACTTAGCATAAATTTTAATCCCAAGGAAGAATTTGTAGTGTATAATCAAAGAAATATAAGTAGATGTAGCACTGGTTTTCCTTCTTAGGCTAGGAGGCACATTCGGTTTAAATTTATTTTATATGATTTATTTATTATATGCTGCACACCGAATAATAATTCAAGCAGCACGGGCGGACAGAAAAAAAGGAAACAAAGCCCGTACAATATCGCAAAACAGTTAATCAGAAATAAGGTCAAAACGTCGCAAATGCATGTACAGTGGACATTGTCACTGCAGAAACTATGCACGGGAAAAATATAATCAACGAAGCAAATTCATACCGCCATTGAGCAAACCTGAACACTAGGCTAACTAAACAATGCCGTGTCTAAAGGAAGTATCTAAGCACATAGAGTAATGATTATCAAATATGCGTGCAAATGATTTAAAAGAAACACATTGTCTGCTTTCCCGCGAGCACTTGAGAGAACCAATGGCAGGAATCTGCTGAGGGATCTCGGTGAAGGACGGGGCTACAAATGTATTACGCCCTAAAAAGAACTGTCAGCGCAAAGACACTGAGTATAGTGAAACTTTATGTTCGCTGTCAGGCATTCATTGTTAAGGTACTATGTATTGATAGACAAAGGCTGAGTGATAGTAGAGGAATCTTTTTTCAGAATTCCACTGCTATTTCCGTGACACTGAGCACAGCTAGCCCCGTCCTGATTGCAGAACATTCTCCCCCTCCGTCCTTTGAACTCTTCCGAAACACGACCTCTACCTCGAAGCGTTAAACATTGTTCATAACTCATTCTACAGAACCTAGAATAGAAAGAAAACCTTTTGGGAACGCCCTGAACAGCTCGTTAAGCAGGCATAGACTGAGGTTTAAAGACCTCTTGTTCTGGGCTGGGCGTCGATTAA